>UCOM01004382.1:0-12691 GCA_900474385.1 Ormyrus pomaceus
AAATTTCAGATCTTAAAATTTTATAGAAAAAATTTAGGAAATAATCTTGTGAAATAAAATCGCGCGGCGGCACGAATTTTTGATGTTTTTTTTTACGTTTTGGTTAATAACTTTTAAAAATGATTGTCGACCTTGGGGCCCTAAAGTACTAATTGATTCGAAATTAAATTATCTTTAATTTGATTATACTTTCATTGGTGTGTGCAGTTTCTTTCTATGTTATTTTTAAAGGGGAAGTCTAATAATTTACTGTTAATAGGGAAATACATGGTTAGAAATTATTTTACCCGTCATTTGTGGAAAGGGCCACCTTAAGGGGCAACCGATATTTTACATTTCCTCGGATCCTCCTTTAAAAACGCCACCTCGGCTCTTGCCTAAAATAACTGAAAAACCAATGAAAAATGTCCATCCTCAGGTTCCGCACATCCGACCGGAGATGCCTGCGGAGGTGGCCCACTGGATGGAGTGCAACGACATATCCTCGGCGAACCTGCGGCAGCAGGTGCCGGCGCCGCCGCCGCCGCCGCCACCGCCCCCGCAAGCCGTCTCGACGCACTGCTGACGAGCGGAGAACAACGGGGGCCGCAGCAGCGACTCGCACTCCGCCTTCGAGACGACCCTCGTCTGAGACGAGAAACGCCGCTTCCTTCCTCCTCGTCGATCGTGGCCAATTTAACGCAGACGTGATCGATGTGTGTTGTGTCCGAGTGGGTGACCCAATCGCGCGGTTCGTTGCTTTCGATTTGCCGTGTTGGTCCGCTTGCTCGAGTGGAAATCTTTTGAGGCGGTGTACCTTAATTCTCTTTAATTTGTAAATACGATTTTGGTTCATTGATTCAGGATTTTTGGGGTGGAACGAAGAGTCTTGTCGGCGATTGGGTTACTCACTTTAGCTTATAAAGTTAACTGATGTTGAACGTTTTTCTAGTCTAGTTTGAAAATGGTTCCAACTTGTTAAGGTCGTTGCGACGATTTTGGCCGCTATTCCGTATCTAGCCATATTTTAGGGACAATTTAAAATGAACAAAATGTTAGAGAAAATATAAGAAACATCTTACTTAATTAGTTAGGTTATCAATGTAGCATTTTAATTGTATAACTTAATAATTTAGGGTTCATAAGTTAAGTCTGCGCCAGTAAGAAGTCAAGTTGGCCAAAATTGCTGCATAAATTAAATTCTAAGCGAAAAATGTCTGCCCTATATAATCTATAAGAATTTAATGAAAAAGCGTAAAATGATTATAAAGGTTTTGATTGTATTACAGTATTATTTCTGAAAAATTAATAACATTATAATAAGATATCTACGTCTAAAGTAAGAAAATGATATATCTATTGATTGGTTACATCAATTTAAAAGGTGAAATAAATTTGTATAAAATACTAAAAGTTATAAACGAAATTAACAGTAGGAATTATTAAAAAATTATGATTAATGTCGTCAGCAGAAAAATGAAAAACTGCTAAATCTAGAAATCTCACGCCTATGTACCTATGTTTTAAAAAATACTAATTTAGAATGACAGAAAAAGTGAAATATTTCTTGCATAAATCTTACATTTTACGCTTTTATTATAGTTGATATTCATATTTTTTATCAGATTTGATATTTATTTTTTCAACAATTTAAAAGTATTTCTATATTTCATCGGGAAAGCGTATTTTAAACTCAAAAGTATTGATAACTGTGAAGAAAGAAACAAGAAGGAAATCGAATGAAACATAAGCTGCGTTTTGCTTAAACGTTCTTTTACAAGTGTCAGACATTTAGTACAACTAGCTTAATTTATCCCGTGACTGAATATAATGAAGCGAAATCGCATCACATTTCCGTCTTCGATTTTTGTACGCAATGGAAGAAAGTGATAATATGATACGAACGAACGGTCCAATATATTGAGATGCATTTGTGCATCGGGGTATATGAGACAATCAACGATAGTCAGAGGATTGCCTAATAAAACAATGAGAATTTTGGTATAGGATAAATTATTATATAGAGGATTTTTACGTTTATAATGTTCTGATATGGATATATACTTGCATTTGATAGCAAAAATTGAAGGTGCGTTTGGTACTGCAAAGGGTAAAGAATTTAGGGTTATTGCATTTTTTATGTGTACATATAATTTATGAGGAACAAATTGTTGCAAATGATTGTTGGCCTTTTGCGATAGAATATAGATTTTGAAACATGTATCTTAGCTAAAACATTCTATAAAAAAATTGCTTGCTCTAAAGTGTTGTTGCATTACTCTTCAACATTGTAAAAACCATCAGGTTTTCAGGGTATATGTATTGACAGGTTTTCATAAATGACTCTCTAATTCCTTGAAAATTATTATTTTTCATAAAGTAAAGTACAAATGTACTCAAGAGCACTTTTTTAAATTGGGGTGCTTTATCTTTTATTGTAAAGATCTCTATTTGTACTTAAACTATTTTATTATACTTTGGAAACATGACAAATCGTGTCAATCGTTGTTTTTTTACACACGAAAAAAAGCGCAATGCACTTTTACGTTGATTGTGTGAATATATTAAATATATGATACAGAAGCATCGTTCTTTATAACTATGAAATATCAAACATGTAACAATTGTTCGAGCTTATAACGGTTGTACTGAATCTTTTACTGTTGATGTCTATATTTTTATTTGTTTTTCCTACATTGATCAATGTATTTAGTAAAGTAAATACTTAAATCTTTTTTGTTATTGAAAATCTTTAGTGAGATTAAATCCCGCTAAATGATTCGTATAAACAAGCAGTTTGATGCCAATGTAAATTAAGCTAAAGTCCGAGTAACACAGATAAATCCCTTAAATTTTTATTCAATGGTGTATTGTTTACTATGACATAAAAACACTTGGTATAAAAAAATTAAGCTCGAGCCATATACAGCCAAAGACTATGAGTTGCGTCTCTAATAAGATAATATAGAAAAAAATGGGTGCGAATTAAATACTACGCATAACATAACTACTTAAATGGAAACTTTACGTAAAAATTTTCCTAGATCTTATATGTAGTTGTAATCAAAGTTAGATATCACTGAATTTTGATTATTATTTTGATTATTATTACGTTTTTTAATACACTTTGACTGCTATCGTTTTATTTTTATAATTAAAAGTTTTTAGATAAACGAATATAATTTTTCTGAATTATATTTTTCTGACTAATAGTTTGGCATTCTGGAAATTGTGTAATCTAGTGATATCTAATAATAAATATGATCATTATAATATAATGAAACTTTAAATATTGCGTTAAAAATATAAATATTACGTGATGTAATATAGAAAAGAATTTTAAAATTATTCAGGTTATTTACCTCTATTGTGAACATTAACTGTTACTTTTATTACTGCATAAAAAAACTTTTGTATGCGAGTTTATCGCTTAAATAATGTTTCTGTGTCCATAAATAAATATGCTTATGCATTATTTACATGTCTTTTTATTTTCTTTCCTTTTTATGAGCTAGAAAATTTGGCAGATTAAAAATAAAAACGCATTCTTATTATAGAATTGTAAATACAAAAATTTATTTTGTTCTTTTTTAAATTTTTTATTTTCAATGTTTCTTGGCATTTTTAAACGTTTATAAAGAATATTATTTATTACATTTTTTATACATGTTTTTATAATTATAACTTTTTGCTTATGCATAAGTATAACATTATTTATAGAAGATTAAATAATTTTTTCACGCAAGTAGGAATACTTTTCGGTTTAAAACTCCCGCAATTTTAGCTTCAGTTCCTTTCACATAATATCATCGAAGTCAAACAACTATTTGTTTAAAGTTTAGCTAACAAACATCATAAAACTGATACGCTTAGAATAATTTTGCAAATACAATTTTTATTTGAATACAACTTTTTATATTCCAAATGGAAATATTATTCATCATAATTTAATAAATTAAACAATAACTGTCAAACATTTTTTTAGATCTTTTTACGTCCCATACACCACTTACCAAATTGGCACAAACCTCAGAGCGCAGATAAGATAAGATCAAATAAACAAAATAAATTCTTCTGTCGTATATGCCGCAGCTGCGCGGCATTGTGGAAGAAGCTTTAAGAATCAGGCGACGGATGCTACGATGTAGTGCGAGCATAACGGGTCCCCCGTTCTACCGGTTGACTGGAATTTCATCGTTCCCAGTGAAAATGTCTAGTTAGTCTTTGGTTGACCGGGCGGCGAAGTAGAGACTCACGTTACAATATTGGCTCTTCGCCGACGCTGTTTGGTTGTAAATAAGCTTTTTTTTTCGTTGTTTGATTCTAGTGCACTAAAATAAGAAATCAACAATGATCAGTTACTTTGGACTCGCTGTCATTGTGATACTCTACATCTTATTTGACGTTAATTACTTTTTGAGAATAGCGTTCACCCTTGGAACTGGCAGATTATTCCAAAAGAAAAAGAAGCTTTTCGAAAAAACCACTATCTATGGTATGTTTTAATTTTTATAATTTGCTTGCAACATTTTATGAACTATTTATAGTAAATTATTTATTTTTGTTAAACGCACTCGTATACTTTTACGCGTACAATGATACAAAAATAGATTCGAATAATAAAATTTTTTGCAAACCAATAATTAATGTTCTTCATCAGAAATCTGTGCTTGTCTGATGGATTGTAATTATTTATAAGTACTGCTGAAAAAGCTAATTTGTCCCTGAAGGTTTCACCTTCAAAGCCTTACATTACTGTTGTTAATTACAACTTTCTTAAACAACAATTTGATACTTCAATTTGTTGATTTTTACTATAAAAGTAGGACCACCTTAATGAATATACAAGATGAATATTCGCCGGGTATTTTTATTGTTCTTCTTCATTATTCTTCTCCATTCAAGTCAAATTCGTTTGACTTGGATACCGACGTCTTATGATTATCATTTTAAAATACATTTATTTCAAAAGACACAAGTAAGAAATAGTTGATACACAGTACTTAAATCTGCAATCATCGCATTTAATCGTCTTAACGTCGCTCTAAAATCTATAAGTATTTCCATTTTAAATCTGACAAAAAATTATAAGTATCAGGAATTAAAATGAGGTAGAAGCCATATATGCGTCAATGCACGGTAACTCAGCCGGTTACCTGGCGCGATCTTTCCTCGCACATTGCTTCTCTCATAACTGTAAATCCCGATCTAAAGACGCTCGTGTATTACGGTGGAAGGCTCGTGCTAATAGAAATCGCGGTTGATGAATTAGAGGTTTTTATTAGCGTTTTAAATTGTGGAAATTTTTTGGAATATTATCTACGCAGTTAACAATACGAATACAAATGTTGCCTTGAGTGACGTTTTGAAATTTTTTTTCGCAAATGCTCACTTACTGTTGTTAATATCATTGTTTATTTGACAAAAATTGCTATCCCAAGTACTGTCACAGATTCCCAATAGAGACCTATTTATTACGTATGTTTATAATGTTTATTATTTGAAACGTAAAGCTTAAATAAAAAAAGGAGTAAAAAATACCAATTAAGAGAACACATTAAAAGAAAGTAAATTTAGTAAGATGGTCTTTCAATATTCGCAATTCGAAATATATTTTTTATTATCTTATTTATCATTTTTATCACTAAAATTGTAATTTTTATACCAACTATTTTTTACTCACCTTAGGTTTCTCAGCGTAGGAAAAGTAAAACGAAAAGCACAGTCACAAATTTCATTTTCATGCAGAATTTTAAAGCAAATACTTACGATGCATTAATGCTAAATAGAATAAAAAACGTCTCAAGCATTTACGCTGAGAACATTACCAAATCAAGTTCCGGTCATTCTTATGTTCCCGACTGCGAATGTCGGAGACATAAGAATAGCTGGTTATTTTACGATTCGTTTGTGTACGTTCCAATAGCCTTTTTTGATCACGCAGTTAAATAAAGTTACAATTAAGCAGTTTGTGAATATGTAATTATTATGCAACAATATCATTGCAAGTATTATATACTGCGTTCTAAAATCTTGGGTTCGAACAAATAAATGAAAGATTAAAAGCTTTTAAGAACAATATTTAGGAAAATTTTGTGGAAAAAATTTTATTTAAACTTAACTTTTAAATGCAAAATGAGTTCGCGAAATTTTCAAGAAATTTACGCTACCGAAATGAGAATCCTCACCATTTTCGTTATAATTGCCTTATTATCACTGTAGCAATTACCTTGCATCGTGCCAGTATACCCCACTAAGCTAACAGGTTTTGTTTCAACGATAATAATAATAGAATCCTTTCTAAGTTTTCTCTTTCAACTTATTCCACGCGCTTTTTTCAGGCGTTTGCTTGACTATGGACGTGGACCTGTTTCTCAAGCACATGAACAACGCAAGATACCTGCGCGAACTTGACGTTGCGCGGTTCCATTACTACTCTCAATCTGGTATCTGGTCCGAAATTACCAGGAACGGCGGTGGCGCTGTTCAGGGCGCTTCTTCCGCGAGATACCGACGAGCTATTCCGATTTTCACGCCGTACAAAGTCACCACCCAGGTAAGGATAATATAGAATCGAATATACAATTGTACAGTTGATTAACGATGTTGACATCTGCATGTTACGTAAACTTAACAATGCTAAAGCAATCTTTCTCCAATTGAACTTTATATTTTTTTCTTACAATTTATTACCATTTTGCGTTCTTGTGCTTTATTTTTAACTGCAACGAAATGTTTCGCAGCTGATCTACTGGGACGACAGGAACTTCTACCTGGAGCACGAGTTCATCAGTCTCTCGGACAACTTCGTCCGCGCCGTTGTACTTAGCAAGCAGAGCGTCACCGGCTTGAAGAAAACGGTTCCCGAAATCATCGAAAAAGTCGAGCCCGGCGTGCGTAAACCTGCACCTATCAAGGAACTCTCGCTCTGGCTCGATTCCATGGAAGAGTCCTCGCAGAGGTACAAGAAGATAAGGGACGATGGCAAGTCGAAGTGAAGAGAGGGGAACGAGTGATTTGCATTTTGCGCCAAATTCTTGCCGTTCTGCGTGTGGCAAGATGTGCATTTTTTTTATTATAGAATTTAAGGGGGATTTTGTATCGATGTTGTGCATAATGTAGGGACACGAAACAATGGGAGAATTTAATTAGGGCGCTGGGAAATGATATGAAATGCTATACGTAATGGTTGTGAAAGGTTTTTTTTACTTTCGGTTAGATAAACTAATGTGATTTAATTTATCTACTTACAATAAATGTGTTTTTACTTTTTATAATTGTTGTTTTGCGTTAATTATAGGCAGCTATAAAAATTAATGAATCTGACATGAGGTACTGATGTTATATTTTTACAGAAAGTTCATGTTTACAATAAAAAACTTAAAATTTAAAAAACTGATTTTGTTACAATTCCTTTATTAGATTGTAAGTTACCTAACTCTTGAGTGATTATATTTCTCTCGTCATATAATGTAAGGTATTTATAGGGTTTAGATCATAAACAAGATGTATGCTACAGATTAAAATCAGGAAGTATTTTTGTGGACATTAAGAAGATGAACGGTAGCCTTTTGTAAAACACGACATTCGACTATCAATCTTTTCTTATTTTCGTGACCTAAAAAAGAAGGATATGTACAATTTCTTTGATTTATTTTGAAAAAATAAGCTTTAATATTCGTAAAGAACGTTTTGATTTATTTGTTTCAAATCATCTCTTTGACTTCTTGTCTGAATGATGATTACAGTTAGTTAATGAATAATTTCCAATTTATGAATTTAGGCAAAATACTAAACATAAATCAATATTTCGTCATGATTAATCTACATCTTTTTGCAAGATCAAGATAATAAGTTTTTTTCATGCAGAAACTAAAATAACTTTTTAAATTAAAGCGTAACTTATGTAATCCTTATTAGGTCGACCTGACGGACAAGTTTATGACTTTATAATTGTAGCTGGTAACTTTGGGTTCCTAAGAACCAAGCAAAGTTTTACGGTGAACTTTCATATATATATTAAAACGAGGATATTAAGAAGGCTGAAGTCAAACTTCAACCTTGATGGGTAAAGTACGTAAACGTGGTCTTTACGACAAATTTATGGAAGTGTTTCAAGTTTGCTTGCGGGATTCTTTACCGAAGTTAAGTTTCACAAAATCAACTTGACTGCATGTTTTTCAAAAATGCTAAAATTAATTCAAGCATAAAATATACCATTTGAACTAATATAAAAGTATATAATCGAAAGCAAGCATTTAATAGAAAGCTCTTATTGTAAACGCGCACCTAAAGAACAAAGATATTTTTAAACTCACTTTAATGACTATTTAAGAAAAAAAAGTCACACGTATCAAAGCATAGATTATTTATTGTTATGTAAACGTCGCGATTGTACCAGGCAGCGATTATTTTCCTGACATTGAAAAGGTTTTACGCGTAATTTATTCGTATCACGCACGAGGAGAAATGCCTCGGGGACGAGAGAAACAATATTAAGCCTTTCCTTTCACACAGTAGGACCATTTCCTGTTCCTTTATTAATATATCAAGAATATCCTGCTCCCTTCTACGAGTTTCCATTGAAATGACCGAGGGATATTTTCCACGTAGTTAATCGTGATTTTTGTACGGATTGTTGCTTTTTTATTTAAATAACTTTTATTCTCATAGTATTGGATTTATTGCAGCGCATTTAAACTGCTAACTCAACATTTATATAAGCATAACAATCGCAAAGTGAGGGGGGACTTTAAAAAGTATCCAATTATTTGCAGTATTTTGTAATTAAAAATAGCCACCAAATACACGATAATTTGCGTAAAAATGAAACGATACCCACCAGAAATCAATTTTCAAGAAAGCAACAAAAAGTACCACACACGAACTATAAAAACTTCACAAAACTCTTTATCATTATACCAACAACGGTAGACAGTCCCAGCACTCGCCCACAGATGCCTCCTTGATCGCTCCAGCCGGCGGCCGCACTTAGCGCTGGGAAGGAGGTACGAGCGCGCGTAGCTTCGAGCGGCGGCTTCAGTCCGCGACCGCTGATACCGGCGGCCTATCCCCGTGAACTCTCTGCTGCGGGACCGCTCTGTTAGTGCAGGAGCCGCTCCGTTGTTTTGACAAGCCGAGAGAGCCCGATTTGTTTTTTTCCACTGCGGTCTTTACCTAAGAAGCGGTAAGTCTGCTGCCGTTATTTCAGTTGAGCCGTTTCAATGCGACGATATCTGGGATTGATGCTCGTTCGAATAATTCAATGAGCGCGGTTGGCTTAAGATTTTACGGGAGAGTGAATCGAATTATTGGCTTGTAAATTTTGTTAAGTTTATAGTGGTAGTTTTAATTGATGTTACCCATTTTATTGGCTGTCGCGGATTTTTTCTCTCAAAAATTATTATAGGTTGTTTTTACGTATTATTGCAATGAATTATTAATTTTCTTCCCTTTCCATTTCATTTTCCAGCAACTAGATTTTATAATTACGTTTTCTAATATCTCTTTTCTTAAGTTTAAAAAGCTATGCACTTTAGAATAACTTTTAATTCTCGTCACTTTTTACTTTTCAGCAATAATTATTCAAAATCGAGCATTGAAAAGTGTTTTTATACGAAATAACTTAACGCGCGTGATTACGCGCCTATTACTTTTTCTCATTGTAGTCCCAGAATTACAGTTCTTACCGTTCTAACAAGAAAGCCAAGAAATCGAGGTGGTAAAAGCAGGTTTTCGCGACATTTAACCCGCCGCGTGTCGGAGAAATCGCGCGCTTTTCTAGGACACACACACACGCACACACATGCACACGCGGAGTAATAATGATGTTACCGAACGAGCCAGCTAGATAAATCCCAAAAGTGAATTCAGGATTGTAGGGTCGCCTATTGTAAAACGAACTTTCGCGTTGGCCGATAACATTCTCGGGTTTAGAAAGCGCGCGCAAATCAGGCGTTCCTTCAATAATGAGCCTCGAGTCAGAGACGCTGATAACGACTTTTCTTTCTGTTGGCACACGAGACTTTACACTTTTGAGCAGATAAAAATAATTGTCTCAGTTCGGCTTGGCCTACATTTGAAAATATTTTATGATCGCCCGAAGATTCTTTTTCAATTTCCTATTACTCGGCTATAGTCAGTTTTACAAAATCAATTTAGTAGAGCAGAACACCATTTAGCACCAGTACGCTGAGAGAATTTTCGAGTAAAAATTACCCCCTAAATTAGGCTAATCGCAAGACAATGCGATTTTCTGGAAAATATTTTAGGCCATTTTAGAATAAAATTAACTCGAAAGTAGAGTAAAAATTCTCAATTAGAGTAAATATTATTTTAAAAGGGGCTAAATATTATCCAGAAAATCGCATTGTCTTGTGATTAGTCTAATTTAGGGGGTAATTTTTACTCGAAAATTCTCTCAATGTACAAATATCTAAACGATAATTTATTGGATACTATAATAACCCAAAAATGAAAAAAAATCCCTCAGTAAATTTCCGGGTTAAAAGAAGCATCTCACAAAATGCTTCCGTAATACAAGAACGAAACCGGTCACACCAAAGAACAATTGCCCCGCATTTCTTACTAAAATTCTGCAACCGAAGACGTGATTTAGGAAAAAAAAAAAAAAATGCAAGATAATACTTACTTGCATAATCTCCCCGCGAAAATTACCCAACGGCGAGTGCATGATTTTTACGATCGCGCGGCGGGGCGGCAAGCGACGCGACCGTTTTTTTTTTATCGCGTCCGCGCGAAATTATTCGCTGATCCGGTGGAAAAGGAAAACGCTAATTGCGCCAAATGTATCGCGCCGAACGCCTTAGTTCGTCGTCGCAGAAGCGTGACGGGAGCCGCGGTTTTCATCCTCCCGCGCGAAAGTTTAGCCTCCTCCCGCTCGTGGAAATATAAACAGCCGCGTCTACTTTTAGATTTTCGACGCTTTACCAGAATCGACGCTTATTGTTTCGGCGATTTTTCTCGGGGAGCTAATTGCGCTTCTTATTTCGAAGTACGTATCATTGTTTGTTGCTTTGAAATTGATTAAAGGCCGAGTTTCGGTTTGCCTTTTTTTTTGGTTTGATGAGAAGTTCGAGATGTCGTTATTTATTGGATGCCCAGTAACTACATGGTGACACGAATTGATAGTTGCATCAATAAGACTTTTAATTAAAATTACTGTCATTAGATATTAACGATTCTCCTACAGAAATTTCAACTTTCAAATTGTAAAACCATCATTACCCGTCACTTCCATGTCTAGTAAATAATTTCTCTAGTACATACCATACCGTTTAATTACTTTAATTGAAAAAAGATATCAAGGAATATAAAAACGAAATAAAAAATGTTTAATATTTCTTCTGCACTCAATTACTCATATTAAACGACTATTTTTAGCCAAATATCTTTAAGGAACCGCATTAACAAGCCAGTTCCAGCCTCGCTTTTTATAGAACCCCATAAACTAATGGGTTAATTCGAGTCGAACCTGCCGTGAATAATAACAATTCCGTGCTCAATTAATGCAGATCAACACTTGAGAAACAATCAATCCCGCCGTCCCACACGAAAAATACCTCTCCGCCCCGAGCAATGAACCGCCTCGTGCAGAAACGTTCTCCATGCTCGAAAACGCCGCGCGCAAACGGCCGCCCGAAAGGCAGCGTCGTCGCTCCCGGGAGGGAAAAACGACGACGAGTCAGAGGCGTAATTCGGCCGAATTGGACGAATATACATGCTAATGCGCGCGTCGCGCACATAATACAATCCGGCCGCTCCGTCCAATTAGCCCCGGCCGCGGTTCAACGATGAATCAAGAGCGAGGCGCTGCTGCTGCTGCTGCTGCCGCTGCACTTTCTTTTCCACGAGCGCGAGGAGCGACTAATCAAGCGCGAACGTCCGTGAAATATTAATGCCCCGGCTCCTCTACTTTTGCGCCGAGCTCTTTGTCGAGCGGGGCCCGCAGGGGGATCGTCCTTTGAGGGCGGCCGCGCAGCCTTCGCTCGCTGGGCGACGCGAGTGACTCCGACGTGCGGTGGATGTGAAAGCAGGATTAAGTCGGGACGGAGATGTGGCGGATCGTCGGCTTTGGTGATTTTTGGGGATAAGCGACTTGTGAGCGGGGGATGTGTTTAGAGGGAGATATTGGAAATCTGTATACGGAAAGTCGCAACGGATTTATTTGAAATAATGCTTTCGCCGTGCTTCACTTAATCTAAAAATCATACTATTTCATACCTAAAAGACCATTATTTCATCACTGACAAAGCATTTACCTTTAACAAAAATATTCAAGTAAAAAACCACGTCGAACAATTCCCTCAAAATTAAAAACCCGAGCGTAAATAAACGCACCCGATCCGCGCGACAATATCGCCCAGCCGATCGTGCAAACGTGGCCACACACTCGCGTAACGGCGGCGCACAAGGGTATACGGTTGGTACTCCGCGCGAGTTAGTCCAAGGTACACAGAGAGGCGGGCACTTTGGTTATTTGCCTCGCGCCTGCGCTCGCGCGCGGCCTCATTAGCCTTGACGAGATGATTTAGGATGCCGACGACGGAAAGAATTAATCCGTCGACGTCGAACCCGACGCTCCGCGCGGGGCCCAGCTCTCGGACGCGACGATTACGCGCCGCCGCCGCCGCCGACCAAGTCGAGCGAGATCTCTCTCCGCTCGAGCGCCCGATATATATATATATATTAT
>UCOM01004383.1:0-12663 GCA_900474385.1 Ormyrus pomaceus
CCTCCTTCGCGTACTCGCTGGTTACCCCTCTGCTGCGCTGCTGCTATAAGCCTGAAAGGCGGGATTCGCGGGAAAATAACGAAATGAATAACACGCGGTTAAAATAATGACGTGATTTATTTAACACAAAAAAAGAATGGAGATAATGAACAAAAAGAATTAAGCTATTCACGGAGCAGCAGGCGCGAGGCGGCCAGACGAGCGGCACGGCGCGAAGGCGATCGAGAGAGAGAGAAGATGTAAAATCCGCCCAGAGCGGGCACTCACAATTTTAAAGCGATGCGCTGTACAAAATGTCCTCTGCGAGTTCACGCTGGAAGACTCGGGTGACTCCTCTGCGTCGTCGCCTGCGGGTCACCGGGTCTGGAGCAAAAGCCGTGAAAATACCGGGAGCACACCGGACACAAAAAGATAATACGGGTTAGGCCGCAGCGGATGTCTATACGTTCGGCTCGAACGAAGGCGCGAGGCAATCTGCCTAATGCGCGTTTCTCGCACTCTCGCGAAAGCGCTCTCTTTCTAGCCCTCTCTCTCTCTCTCTCTTACCTCAGCACCCTCCGTCGTCTACTCTCCTCGGCACCTATAAGATTCTAATAAGAATTACAATTTTGAAAATACAAAATTATTACGAGAGAGAGGATTGTAACGTTCGTTACAAAACATTCTTTTTAATATTTGAATTAAAATAATAACTTTATTCAACATATAATGTATTGGTTCTTTCAGTTAACAAATTAATTGGGTAAATTTCTTTTGAACCTCTTATTGTTCAAAAATTAATTACTGTTTAATTAAAAATTTAATATTTCATTTAATTAATTGAATCCTCTCCTTTTCTAAAAGTGTATCATAATCTAGAATGATCTCACAATTACTACCTACTGTAACCAAATATAGCAATCTAATTCATGAGAGTTCGAGTCACAACTATTAGGCTCTCCACCATCCACCGATGATCCACTTACCCAAATGAGTTTAAATATTTACCCGGCTAACCCTTTTCATCCCTACTAGAGAAAAATTTAATCCCACTCGGCCGGCATCGGACAAATTTCTGCAACTTCTAAATAAACCAGTACATGCTCGCAAGCCTACTCCTGCCGGCAGACGTAAATATTTCCCCGGAACGTGCTTATTTTCTCTTTACCCCCGTCGGCATCAAGCAGGGCAGTATTTCTTCGGGGATGGAGGGGAAGCCGATGCCGAATTTTCGGGCGTTGCAGCGCACTAAGCCCGGCTCGTAAATCGCTGATAAATCTGCCGCTTCTCGGCCTCTCGGCTTCTCGTTGTAAAACACGTTTAACGTTTAATCCCTTTCCCCGGGCCACTCCGGGAGAGGTAACGACTCGAGATTACGAACGGGCCGCCAAGTCACTTAAAAGCAGAGGAAAACTCGGGGTCCGAGCTGCTGGCTTCTGCTGTTTCGAGTCGGCTTGAGGTGGAGGGATGAAAAGCTCCATATAAATTATCTATGAATTTGAGGAGGGGGGATTTTTGGAATTGTAGTTTTAGTTGAAGGTTGGGGTGAACTGCCGACAAAGTTGGATATTTTGGTGATTCTGCTAGTTGGTTTGAAGACAATGTAGCTGCTAAATATAATATCTTTGTTTAATTTGCACTTCTAGTAGCTTTTTTAGAAAATATAATACTCACATTTTAATTATAAAATGAAATTGCACGAAACACGTTCGAATTTGCAAATGTTATCGTTGACAAGTGAAAATGTATATCTTCTGGATTATAGTCGTAAATCAAATTTCTTGGAAAGAATTATGATACTTTTTACAGTCTCGAGTGCTGAAGATAGTATTATAAAAGTAACGAATGGTCAGACGAAACTCCTCTAATAAAAACTAAAAATAACGAGCAGCGCTCGGATCGACTACCGGGACGTAAAGTGTAAAAGCTCCGGGAAAAATGAAAATTACTTTGAAGTATTATCAAAGTTGCTCTCGCAGACAGGCAAATGCAAACTCTATTCCAGGCCATTTCCAGTGCCCTCCAAGCTATCAGCCGGCTCTTAAAGTTATCTTGAGAGCAATTGCCAGAGCAAGCTATCCGTTCGCTCGAATGTACCAATCAAAGCAAGCGGACAGCACCGATAGCACTTCCTACACTTTCAAGTCCAGCTTATCTCAACGGGCGCAAATGTAATCACAAAGTCATTTTGAAATCCAATTACTTTCACTGTTTCTGCAGTATTTTAATATCGGCAATTGTCAATATTGCGTCAAGTTACGTTGACATTTAATTTAATAACTATTGATCGAGCCTTGAAAGTTGATTGAAGAATTGCAGATTATAGATTTTATTTCTGCTTGTTCTAGTGGAGCTTTTTAATGGTAAAAATTTTCATTGTCAGAATAAGCTGAAATGCGAAAGCATATCTACATATGTATATGCTTATATACGTGACAGATAGACAAACACAGACACCTTCATTCCACACGAAATCCAGGTATAAGTCTTGATTACAAAACAGTGCTACGCGGTCGTCTAATCCATGCTTATTCATCCTCCGAAGAGAATCACTTCTGCCCTACTTACTCACAAAGGTGGGATTAGTAGTTAATTTATTCAGTCCGACGATTCTCGAGAATATGACTTTTCAATTTATGCACAGTAATGTGCGAATATTCAGCGAACATTGAATAAAGTGCCTCTGGTGGAAAATTAATTATAACGTCGACTAAAGTGCAAATTAAATGAGGTATTTTTAGGCTAAATTAATCTGTTATCGTAAATTAAAATATTGATAACGTTATAAAATATTCACGTACACTCATTCCACATTGTTGTAAATAATAACGAAATCAACGTAGGCGCGGCGTTTCGGCCTAAAAAAATCACCTGAAAATCCGTTAATAACCCCGAAATGCCCCCCAATAAAGTCAGCAGTCGCGGCAGTGATCGTGAAAATGGCTCTCTCGAAATCCAGTCATTACCCCGCGCGCATCTTTTTCCATCGCATTAGCCTACTGGCAGCCCCTCCTCCTCTGCTTGCGCCGCAGATTACTCGAAAACACGAATCGCGGGAGGCGTCGAGGCGCCCCCGCGCGGAAAAACTGCTCTCCCGATGGGAGGGGGGGGGGGGCGGCTATCGTGCACCGAAGCCCTCGAACGTCCGGTTATGTGCTCGGGGTCTAACGACGTTAGCGGACCGCGCCGGGCTCCATTATCGCGGCCTGCGTACACGCGCGAACTCGGGCTTACCCGGCCCGATGCCCCGCCGCGCGTCCTGTCTATCACTCCCTTCCGGGCGGCTGCCCTTTGTTTGCGAATAACGGGAGAGAGCTTTTTTTTTCAATGGTTTATGATGGGAGAGAGGTTTCGACGCGGTGATTTATAAGCGAGAGAGGTGGCTTCGAGGGAGGGCTTGTTTGCTTTTGGGTTATTGAAAAATGGGAGTGCTTTTGCGGGCTGGGCGAGGTTTTTTGTTTTTGTAATAAGGGGGAGGGCTTCGGGGGAATTTGTTAAATCATTAATTGCAAGTGTTTTGGTTGAGGTTACCAGGTGTGAATTAATTTAAAAATATTGTGCCTGAATTTGAGTGTTTGTTCTTTTCAAGTTTATTTCGCAACAAAATATGTTTCAGTCTTTATAATGTTCTTATTATAAAAATGTTTTCATTATACTAAGCTTATGTCGGAATAAGAGACGAACTTTGGAAAATGAATTTTTTCAACTAATTATTAAAACACACTAATGATCATTATTTAGTTCAGTGTTGTAGTGCGATTGGTTACCATTCAGAAAAGTATTCATTTAAAAAATGCTGAAAACTCACAACGAAATCCGTAAAAAATCGACTTTCAAATTCCATTGAAAATAAAACTTTAAACGAAGAGAATAAAGCGGATTAAACCGGATCGAAAATGTCATATTAAGCAGTGTGCAATTGCAATTTTATCGCGGACGTATTTAATTCCCATTTCTCCTTCACCAAACATTCAATCAATATTAGATTGGTTTCTCTAAAATCGCCCGATAATCAAACGTTCAACGTAAAACTTACGCCTCGTCCACCATCCTCGTCAGTTTATGCATTTTCCGCTACTTCACCTCGGCTCGAGAGCAAATACGTTCGCCGCTGTTAAAGCGATTTATCGGCGTTGATAACGTCCGGGCCGGTCGATGATCGCTTGGCGGTCGGCTGTCAATGATTGGCGTTGCGCCAGCCTTCTAATGCCGCGTTTAACCCTTAATCCAACTACGCGCTCCTAATGATTTTACACGTTCAATTATTGTTGGCTGCGATATGAATTTACAGCGCTGATGCACGCTCGCTAATGATACCGAAGTGTGGCGGATTATAGTTTGTTTGCCCGCGCAAATTGACGTTTAGCTTGCTGCCGTCGAGAAAATTTTAAAATGCAATTTTCAATCAATCGATAAATTTTAAAGGTGAATGAAAATAGGAGAATTTTTTGTGAATTTATTTGGCAGTTTATTAGTAGTTAAAAAAGGAGAGGTCTTAAATTGACCTCGATGTACGGATTGATCAACGTGACACAAATTTTTAATATTCATTCAGGGACAGTACGAAAAGAGCAAAAAGTACTCGATAGTTGCAGGCTATCTAAATATAATTGCGGAAGTCGTTAGCTCGCAATCATATTCGCTTTTATAAAAAGCCATGTTTTTTATCATTTCAACTGAAATATTTCCGTTAAAAGTGTATCCTTCAAAAAGAATAAATGTAGCATAAAAATAGCTCCTTGCTGATGAAAAATCTTGGGCACGGGGCTTTTGAAATTTAAATAAAATCAGTAATAAATTTAATATCGGCAAGTGCGAAAGCGTACGTATAAGAAAAGTGCTCTCAGGAGATGCAAGTCCCTTGATATTTACGCCTCATACGTGGCCCTGGTGCATCGAATATTTTATTGGAATAAAATTGAAAATCAGAGAGTGATGGAAAAGTTCGATGAACAGCTTTTCAGAAGGGTATTTCTCATAAATCTCATTGTGCGCTTTCCATCCGCTGCTTCGGATTCGTGCTTAGGTGTTTTATCCATATTTTTTAACGGGGAGCGCACCTATACGCGTTCGGAAAACTGTTTCCTGTTTTGTCACGTTTGAAACATTTTTATAGTACGAAGTAAAGAGGAAAAAGAAATTCTCTGTTTTAAAAAGAGAATAAATATTTTTAAAAAGTTGTATTCCAACTCTTAATTAAAAATCGTGTTATTCTTTGATTTAAATACAAGAAATTTCCAAAATTAGTTACTATTATATTATTCATTTTTAGTAAATAACCAAGAAGGCAAATTTATAATACAAACATCAGGCAAACCTGAAATTAACTCACGAACCGCGAAATCTTATCAATCAGCGATGCATCTGCGCGTCCCGACAACAGACATCAGCCAGTTAGTTCCCTCGGTCTCTTCCTTGGGCGGTCGATTTGGCCTCGGTCCAGAAAATCAGTGAACTCGTCGCATATGAGCCGCGCTCCTTCTCGCTCGCGAGAGCTAATCCCGACGTACGTATGTATTTTCCGCGTCGATTCGCCCATTCTTCACTTGCCTTAACGACGCCAGAGGCGCGAATTTCCGGTTAAATTGCGATTGATGGAGCCAATAGTGCTCTCTCTCTCTCTCTCTCTCGAACGCTGCAGATTTCTGATGGGGACCGATCGATTTTCAACGCCGGTTCGCTCTCTCTGTCCCTCTCCCGACGGGTGTGTTTCGATTTGATTGTGGCGGGAGAGGGAAATTGAAATTGTAGTTAAGTGCGGAGATGGAGGATTATGTGGAGGAAATGAAGCTGGAATATTAGAAATACGTTTGGAAGATTGTGGCTTTAAACAACGTCGCGAACACGCAAGGAATTCAAAAGGATTAAAATATTTTTTTTATGGCCCCCTCGGCTTTTGAAAAGAATTCTAAGTAATGAATTTCAATGAAAAATTTTGGGAAAAGTTTCTTTCTCCAGTGCGATGCGTCGAAATGATAATTTTCTGTCGGCTAAATAAATTTTTCCATCTCGTAACTTCAGGGCAAATCTTGCACAAGTTCACAGGTCGCGCATTACCGTCATTTCCCTAAAAAGTTTTCCACCAGCGACGGCAGCCGTGGCAAAGGCGTGCACACTCCCACGTAAATTTCCTCTTGCTCTGCATTAAAAAAAAAGGCGGAAAAAAAAAGCAGAAAAGAGCTACTCAGACGCACATAAAGGCGGAGAGAGAGCGAAAGAGCAAAGATACATTTTTGCCGGAGCCTCCCGCACGGTTACTTGAATTTCAGGAGCGATAGCCAATTGGAAGATGGCTCGAAGGAGCGAGAGAGCAAAGATATCCCGCGTCGGCAGTCCTGTCACGCGTCGGGGTAAAAGTAATTTTTTTTTTCCCTCCTCTTTCTTCCGTTGCTGCGAAAAAATGTGCGCGCCACGAATCTTTTGGGCGTGCACAAAGGATACGCGTCGCCGGCAGAGGTGCAAAGCAGAGAGTCTCTCCGGCGAAGTACAATATTGATTTAGAGAGAAGGAAGAGACGCAAATAAATGGGTTATTTATTAGAAGCTCCCGGGAGCCTTTGATCTTTTCTGATTTTGTTTCGCTGCTTCTTTCGGGGGGGATTTTCGTGGTTGTGCGGCGGAGACGCGAATGATTAAAGAGAACGGAGAGGGGGGAAAGTGGGTTAAATTTAATTCCGTTGCCCGCGAATTTAGTTCAGCGAATGAAGATTAGCCAAGACTTAGTGGCTGCTTTAGTTTTAGGTTTACTTTTTAGACTGACGGAAATAAATGTAAGAAAAAAATGTTTTCTCAGGGTAAATTTTGGTGGAGAACCAAATACAATATCGAGCGTGTACTTGTCCCCATTCTCAGAAGTTGTGTCACGAAAGTTTTCAATATGGAACTAAATGTATCTGGAACTTCGAAAATTATATTAAAACCTTCCTACAAATTTTGGACATGAAAATGCAAAATTAACTAATATTTACGAATTATGCATATTAAGCTTAATAAGCGAGTTTTGGTAGCTAGTAAAAGAAATTCAGTTTAATTAACAGGGTACAGATCGTACGAGAGGTGTGCAGTAGAATAACACCGCTATGGTCAGACAATCAGACGCGTATGACCAATGTCTCTTACAAATACTGTACTACGAGCTACCGCTGACTGTGCGGATGGAATAATGTCTTTTATTTTTGCAAGTTAATTAACGAATAATAATTTTACGTACAGAGGCTTTAATTGATCGAAAAAAGAAAAATTATTCAATCATAATTTTATAACCGAGGCAGCAGTAGGTTTTCATATTTAAATGTGATTCTCAAGTAAATTAATTTGCACACTGAATTACCAATTAAGTAAACAAGGTACTGCGCAATCTCCATTTCCAGGAAAAAAGTGACTTTTACGCGGTTAATTAAGCACTTTTTCAACGAGGTGCGACAGATAACAGTCACATAAACACAGATTCGCGGTGACACAGGGTAACTCGCTCTTTCTTTCTGGAAATTAATAAACGAAGCGTGCACCAACACGTACAAGCCCAGAGATCGACGCAAAACAGAGAGAGAGAGAGAGAGAGAGAGAGAGAAAGAGAGAGAGGGGTTGAGTACCTCGAGCCCTGTTAATTACGACTCGGCGATAGCGCACGGGCGGAAATAATTCGGAACTTGCCTGACGGCTTACACGAGTAAGAGAATATCGCGAGGGAGAAGGCGGGAGGAGAGGGGAGAGTTACTTTGACGGAGACACTTGTTGTGTTTGTCGGGCGCGTATTTGCCTTTTCGCTGATATCGAGCGAGACCTCCGAGCGGGAGGGATTCTCCCCGTGTTGGGATTATTATTGCTCGGGCTTTTTCCAGGAGAGATTAGGCAGAATGCGTTTTTGCTGCCATTAATAATTGATATGAGATTTTAGTGATTTTGATTGAGAAAGGTTTTTGGGGGACGGAAGGGAAATGAAATGAAAAATATGGTAGATAAAATTGTAGTAATATATTACGTATGTTTTTATGAATTTTTGATTTCATATTATTTTAGCTTTCAAATAGCTTTCAAGGCTTTTGTCATAAAAATAATGATATGAATATTTTAGGAATTTTTAAAATTTTCCACGATGTTTCACGAGAATTTGAAGCTTTTTTCTTTTTATTTCATGTAAAATATGCCAACAGAATTTGGGAATATGAATTCTATTATGAGATTCCTAGCTTTTATAAATATTTGAAAATTACAAATCATGAATTGCAAAGGTTTATTTAAAATTCAATATTCCTGTAGAAGCTTTGACTTCAAATTCGATGCTGAACCATACCGAACTTCAATAACAAAAATAGCAAGTTTTACTCTTGAAAGTTGAATTTACTTTACATTTCTATTTTATCACAAATTCGACTAAGTGAGCTTCACAATAACCCCAGTTCCCAAAGCGTTTCCCTGCATTAGCATAATTAAAAACTCGAAAAACCGGAACGCTTTTCCAAAACATCAACAAACAAGAAAGGATTAAGTAAGCAACAACCTCTCGGTCATTCAAACGGCCTTTCAAACTGAAAGCGCCTTCCTCCCTTTCTCCCGAAACCATCAGCACAGTAGTCCGCACTCGAGCGCAAACTTTTCACTCCAACTGTAGAGACACAGGGAGAGAGAGAGAGAAAGGCAAGCTTCGACCGTATTTTTTCGCGCAGAAAAAGATTACAGTCTGGAGAAACTCGAAGATATAAAGAGACAACATCGCCGGAGAAATACAGGGAGGCAAAGAGGAACCTCGAACTCAACTTCCGTCGGAGGGAAGAGGGGGGGAGAGTTTAACGCGCTACTAACTTCGGCTGCCCGAGTTGGGTGGTCTTATTAAAAGCCTCCTCGAGAGACCGTAAATTTTCCAAATTGCTGTCTTTCGGAGCGGCTCGAACGACCTCGACGCGACGTTGACACAGTGCTATGACCAAGTTTTTCGAGAGACCGTCGACGCTCCTCCTGCCTTTGGAAATTGATAACTTTAAGCAGGGATTGTTCTTTTATGCCCGCGCTGGGAATTTTTTTTGCTTTTTTTTTAAACTGATCTGCGTATTTAATCCCTCGGGATTTTGCTTTCGGCCTTTCGTCCCTGTTTTATTTATGCAAATCATGCTTATAAATGTTAATATATAAAGGGTGACTAATATAAATGATTAATTGTATTACGAAGTGTTCTTTTCATCAGAATTATATTTTCTCCTGCTTTATATACTGTTACAAAATATTCATTTTACAGAATTTTCAATAACATAATAATTAATTAATTATCAGATGATTAAATTTCAGATACATAATTTATTACTTTAATTTCGTTATTTACTGTACAAGAATTTCAACATTTATCATACAAATAATTATTTATTGATTTCAAACATTTGAATAATACCTCCTGAATCGTCCAAACTTAATAAATTTGAATAAAAAAGGCAAAGGTAAAGAGTAAAGAATCGAAGATTCGTCCTCTAGAATCCTTTGCTGAGAAACTTCGTTCAGGAAAATCTCGTTGTAAACTTTCTGAATAAGTTAAATAAACTGTGGGAAAAAAGAATTCCATGTCGAATTTAATATCAGATCATTGCTCCCGAGATAAGGCGACAAATAAGGCAGACTGAAAATAGAGCAGAAAAGGATTCAAACTGCACTACAATCCGCAAAACGTTCGAATGAATCTTTACAGCAAAAAAATTCGGTCTCTCTCTCTCTCTCTCTCTCCCTCTCTCTCTCTTTCATGTATGTTTGTAAATACATGTATGTTGTTCAAGTGTAACATCTGCGGGACACGTTGAACTTTCCTGGAGATCAGGGGATAACATGTTTTTTAATGTACACCCTCGAACTTTATTTTAATGTTCTTGAGTTTAACGTCTGGAATGTCTGTAATGTGTGAATTTGAAATTGTAATTACTTTTAGTTGAATACTGAATTCATAGAAATTACGTTTATGAAGTAAAACTACTAACAATTTTCAAAGTTATAAACTAATTTAAAAGTGTAGTAAAGCGGAATTTTGACGACAATATCTAGTTAACGATTAATTCATATTTTAATTTTAATAACTTTTGAGTTGAAACAATAAAACTGCAATCCCTTCTTAAATATATATTAAAATTTAAATAACAATAGAAATTAAATAAGTCATTATTCTATATCTTGTATTTACTTACTAAAAGTTAGTAAGATTTCCAATAATAAAAATTAGCTCATATTTTGGGATGTTCAATCTGCTTTTTGATCACGACAAAAGTCATCTCTGATGAAAAACTAACCCTCTTCATATAAGATAATAAATTAATTATTATTTAAGCAAACATATATTAGAAAAAGTAATATTTCATCTCCCGCGAAGTGTCAACATTGAAAAAATCGTCCGTTCTCCTCTTCCCTTAAAATTATCATAAATTCTCGAAGCTTACGACGGCGTAACTTTCTCGAAAAGCTCTATATCTCGTATCCATCGCCATTACCCACGACATGCACGACGTACGTATCGAAACTTGCTCGGCGATTCCCCTCGCTCTCGCGGCTCGAAACTTGCCGTCTCGCGCTCCTGCGTAAACATCCATCCACCCTTCGTACACCCTCGCGCAGAACGTGATCGCGGGCGCAGATGCGAACCTGTTGTGCGCATATGTATCCGTCGCGCGCGCCTTTTTCCTCCTCGATCCGCCGCCGCCGCCGACGCGGATTATTATTTTCGGGGGAAAGGAAAGGCTGCCGTTGTGTGTTTGCTTAGCCGCTCGATATTGCGCGCCTAAGGAGTTTCTTTTTCAGCTGCAGGTGTGTGATTGATGTAGGCGTTTCGAGCTTTTTTTATGAAGCGTCGGGGGGAGAGGACGTTGCTTTTGTGCTGGGCTTTGAGAAATGAGCCGATTTAATTGACATACATTTAAGGTGATTTATTTGCGATTGTTGTGTGCGTTCGTTTGTTTCTTTGGCGTGAAAGAAAAATTCTTATGTGGGCTGGTAATGACGAGTATTTTTTTAGATGTTTTCTGCTGCAGGATTTTACAAGTTTATATTAAAAGTGCTTCCATTTATTTATTTATTTATTTTTATTTAGTTGTTTAATGTCGCATCGCCCTTTCAGGTATTAGAGACAGAATTAACTATAGTGATTAGATTGGAACACGTATTTTTACTTTCGATTTTTTCTGTAGGGTTATTGCGGTCGACGAGTTCGATTCCCGCCATTTATTATTATGCTAAAAAATGTATATAATTATGAATTAAGTACTTTTTGGCAAATTAAATAAACCGATAAATGTGGAAACAAAACTTATTATTAGAAAGCATGATTATTATTGCACATGCATCATTATTAAAAGCCAATATATCATACGTTATCTTTCGATTCTACATAACATTCGAAACAGTAAACCCTCTACTTTCAATAAAAATACGTGCGTGCAATATAAACAAGTTTTTATTTTTTGAAACATAAATATATTTATTCATCAAGAAAAAAGGCAAGCTCGTTTAATACACTTAAGTTCAATTTTTAAAAATATGTTTCAAGAGCGACTTACAATTCCCGAGAAAAAGGATTGCCTAAAACTTTGAAGTGAACTTATAATTATAATCCACTTAAAAAATTGGGTGACATTTTTTGAATTAAAATTTTTTTTAATTACAGTTGCAGAATAATGAAAAGCGCTCTCTTAAAACACCTTGTTAAATGAGTATTCACAGAAAGTTTTCACAGTCTGTTTTTAATAGAAATTTAACTTTCTTTTTAAACACGCGTTTCTCAAGCATAAAAAAATCTTCCTTAACTCCTCGTATACCTAAAATCAACCCTTCTTCTCGTTCTCATTGAAAAAGAGCACGAACCAAAAAAGAAAAACAATCCCCGGCAACAAAAGCTCCCCCCAACAACAGTGCAGTCCATGTAGAGCAGAAAATAAGTGCATCCCCTTTTACTTGTTGCAGAGCGCGAGCGGAGCGTAGGCGCGGCTGCGAGCGGCGAGCCTCCTTCGGCGGCATCAGCTGGATCAGCGGCGGCAGCCGGCTCCAGCAGCTCCTCCCCCCAGGCCAGGAGCGCCCCAGCCACCCCGGGAGTCAGCGCCGCCGCTAGTGGCGCGCCGAGTCCGGCGCCCGGCGCAACTCCCGCCGTTCTGCCTCAGGCCGACAGGCAGCTGCTTCAGGTGATTGTTTTTTTTTCTTTTCTTTTCTTTTTTCCTTTCCTTTTGCGCGCTCTCTTTTGCAGTTGCGCTGTAAGCGATTGAACGAGGTTTATCTGCCTGGGGAGGATTGATTTTTGGGACGGTATGAGTTCGCGGAAAAGGCAGATTAAATCTTTCGTTTCGTTTACGAAGGCCGAACGAAGTTCGTATTTGGAGCGATTGGCAATTGAATAATGGAGAAGTAAACTTTTTTTTTCGATCTTTTTTAATCGTTAATTGACGACGCTGGTTTTTTGCATTTTCATCTTCTTTCGATCGTCAATTTATTTTGTAAGAAAAAATACACTGAGAAAAGTTTTAGGGTTAAATTTATTATAAAAAGTCGTAAAAATTACTATTTTTTTTTGTAAAGTAAGGACATACTCTAATGTTATCAATTTTTGCTAACTCAAATAGTAATTTTTTTGAATGAGTTTAAATTTAAAAAAATTTTAATTTTATTTTCGTTGTTTGTATGTGAAGATTCTGGGGTAATAATGTAAAGACAATTAATTTTAAATTTAAAA
>UCOM01004384.1:0-12657 GCA_900474385.1 Ormyrus pomaceus
GAGGTGGAGCGGGGGAGGGGGAAGCTCGCCAGGGCGTATCGCGCGCAAGCAAATAAAGGAGAGTTGACGAATCGGATCAAAATCAAATTAATGATCACCGGATTTTTGTTTAATTTAGCAAGTGTCATCTTTGACTCAATTTGTTTGATGGAATTTCACGGCTCTTTGGTCGCGCGCTTCGATACGCGTCCTATCGTGCCCTGCCGCGCCTGAATGAAACTCATTGGTTCTCAACTTCAATTAGCTGTAGGAACGCGTCCGACGAAATATCTCGAAAATGCGAAGCTCGACGAAACTGATAGCGAGTGTACATTTAGTCAGAAATTTTGACGAAATGACTTTTACTCGGGTCGCCAACAAAAACTTTTCGAAGCGTATTTGAAAAAGCTCATTGCTCGCGTAGTATCTGATGCTGCGATAGTTGAAGAGTACTAATTACTGACCATCTCGACTAATCGACTAAAACGTAATTATTCATCAAATTCCATCATCCGAGATGAATTCTGCCGTAATTTCAAAGAAAACGGGTCGGAAGCGTTTCGAGCTTGATTTTTGAAGGAAAGGGGGAAAAAAAGTAAACGACCGTTCGCATCAGTAAAAATTACTTCCACTCTCGTTGTCCGCCCACCGCCTCTTCCCCCATTTCCTTTTCCACTTCGCTCATTAAGAATCTCCGCGGTCTCGAGCGCAATTTAGAATCCGGCGCGACAGCCGCGTCAGAAGGCTACAATCGGCGCAGCGTGATGCGCACTTACAAGGCACTCGGGCGCAAAAATCAAGGAGACGAGGAGGCACCTATGAAATATACTCGTCGAGGGATGGCTTTCGGCGGACGTTGAAAAAGCGCGCGCGGAATATAAGAGGAAAAGAGAGAGAGATGGAGGGAGCATCGCTCGCGAGGAGGAGGGGGCGGGTAGAGCGCGGGGACGATTAACCCAAGTTCAGCCGCAGCGGGAGGAAGTTGCGCCGCGGTGTTGATAAAGTGCTTCTGTCGGGGGCAATGGCGCGTAACGGAAGAAGCTGTATCGTCAACTGCGCTTCTACAGACTCTCTCTCTCTCTCTCTCTCTCTCCCTCCCTCGTCGCGCTGTTGAGTGCCAGCAGCGTCTCTTTTACGACGACGACGTCGCGCATGGCGGCGATGTATGTGCGCTGGTAACAGGGGCATAACGTCTCAATGCGTCAGCGGCTTCGTTATACTCGAGAGCTGGTGCTGCTCGCACATACAGGCGCGGCAGCCGGCTTTCGTTATACCGACGGGGTGTGGAGCACAAACGACGCGTACGCCAAGGATTCTTGAAGGCTAGCTAGCGGCCCGACTGACAAATTGCGCTTCTTTCGGCGAGGAGAAGCCTGCCGATTCTCCCCGATATCTCGAGGGTATATAGTTGCAGGCACTAGAGGCGGTCGTTCGAAGATTTTCGAATCCAGCCCGGATAGTCGTTCCCGGGGAATATTGCACCGAGCCGCGGTATTTCACTGCCAAACGCTCGCGAAGCACCGATTTAGATGAATTTCGCTTATAATGGGTTTAAAGTGCTTTTTCTATTAGGGGACGTCGGACGGAATTTTTGAGAAAGCAGAAGATTTAGAAAAAGTTTGAAAAATAAAGTTGTCGGGTACAAAACAGGAGGTTATGAAAAGAAAAATGCAAATGGCGGAAAGGGCGGACACAGATCAGCGAGATTGTAACGCATGCAACGGAAGGAAAGAATAAAGAAGAAACCGCTCAGAAATGCAAAAAAGGCTGGAGATAAAAGCAGCTAAAATAAGGTAAAAATGTATGGAAGGGAGGAAATTTTTCTACCGCCGCGAGTTTGAGAAAATGCGCGAGGAAAATTTTAGAAACAAAAAATGTAACTCTTATATCTGTCAATAAGTTAGGGAAAGGAACAGTTGAATCGTTGGAAAGCGGTAAACCAACGTAAAACATCTTTTGATATTGTATTATTTCAAGGGAATCATTTTACTAAAAGAAAAATATTCTCTTATATGAAGGAGAGATTTCATAAAAAATAAAAATCTGACAAACTTTTGAAGTACACTAAAAGTATGTGATAACATAAATTACGACCTTTCATTAAATCAGCTGGATGATCCGTAACTGTTACATTTATTTTCGGTACATTGATTATATATTTTTTATGACGTCGGATTACGATTTATGTACAGTTCCTGACTTTGGATTTAAAAACTTTGGTGCTTATACCGTCCCATTTATGACGTTCAAGATCTAAGTAGCGCTTCAGTTTTATTGTAATCTCTTCTGTAATAAAGTGGTTATTACAGATTCAATTTTCTTGAAGAATCCAATTCTCGCAATTCGTACGATACAAATTTACAGATCTTTTACTGCCCGTTCGCTGTTTAAATATTATTTTTTATATTCTATAACTTAAGCTTTCCTCTATTTACCGTGCGGCGAAGCCGCGTTTAACGTGTGCGCAACGCACAAATATGTACTTTGCGCCGTTGAAAGGAAAAGCTTTCCGCAAAAGCTCTTGAGAAAGGAAAAACTGTTTACTCGACGTGAACAACTAATTGCCGAAAAAAATGCGAGAAAAAAAGAAGCGGAGGGCCGCCGGTCGGAGCACCGGCGAGAGCAAACACGCGAGAAGAGTCGTCGGTCGATTCTAATTTCCGTACCTGGCAGGAAAGAAAAACGCAATGCATCAAACGCGCGCGAACGGCGCGCGCGCGCGCGCGGCCATCTCGTTCGGACGTTTGGCCAGCGTCCGGTCGAGTTCGTCCGCTCGGGTAAAGAAGAAAATCGAATCAAGAGCGAAGAATGTTGATTTTAGAGACGGAACCCGGGTTCTCGCGTCCACGTTTATTTAATGCGTCGTGTCAAACGAGCTCGCGCACCTCTCCGCCGCGGCACACGGGTCGCTTTGCGCAAAAGGAACACGAGAGCAGGAAAAAAAAGAAAAAAAGAGAGAGAAAGGTTGACCCCCCCGCGAGAGAGTCGGTACGGAAATTTTTCCCTCCCGGGCGATATTTTCTCAAAGGCCCTTGATTTCGACGAAGTGACTCGGCGAAGCTTCGAGCGTCGCTCAAAACGTCCGCTCATAAAGGCTGTTTGCTTAACTTGCTATTCGCTATTATGAGCGTAATTACCGGGGGCGGTTAAATTTCAGCGAATTGCGCGGAGTAAATGTTATGGCGCGCGAGCTTCTTACTTTGCGCGATGTTTTCTTTACGATGTACATTTCGTTCTGCAAATATTGCCGCTGCGGCCTAGAATTAAAAGTTCGGGGAATATAGAATTATCGTCTGTCCCAATGAGTGCCGCGTTATATACGAAAACTCAATTTTATTCCGGATTAATCGGTGCGCCGACAAAATTTTGCATTTTTTACGTCTTGGTGATCGATATTATCGCCTCACTTGCTTACGGCGCTCCCATAATTACCAAATTGTCCACGTATATTCCCAGCACTGGCAGCCTAATTCCGCGCTTGCATAATTACCTTTATAATTAACGACGTCTACCCTTGATTTATGATTAAACATGCGAAGTAATTCGCGCTTCTCGTCGCTGCATAAGAACCTGACCGAGAGCTTATCTTAAACCTCGGGATTTCCCACTTATTACAAGAGCTTAAATACACTTTTTTTTTGCTAAAATAGCCTAACTATAAATCCTTGCTCGGAGTTTCGATTCCCAAAAATCTTGCTAAAAATCAGTTTCAACGCGAAACTCGACGAGAATTCTAATTGCTCACTCGCAATTATCTAGAAAATCGATTACCGCAGGCTATCAGCGAGTAAAAGCTCGATCTCTCTCTCTGTTAGCAGCTTAATATCACCACACCGAAATCACCTGATCGATGTACCAAACAAGTTTTCTGTAAATCGAGAATCAACGCCGCGTCGAGTGTCCGTGTCTACAAGACCTCGAGGCGCATCGCTTCCCTCTGTCCCCCGGAAGCCTAAGTAGTACTTACGCCTTGTCATGGAACTCGAAAGTGCATCGAGCGCTGCGTCCACACGCCAACGATACACCGAAAGCAGATCAAATAACGGCAAACTGGGGAGAGCATCGTCAGAAAGAGAGAGAGAGAGAGAGAGAGGAGCACAAACACCATTAAAAGAAGCTCTAGTGGAACGTTAAGTGGCCAAGCTGTGCACGAGCAATACCTTTCGTAAGCACGGCGCATTGGTCTTTTGCTGTACTGCCCCTCCACCCCCCCCCCCTTCCGCGTGTTCAGTCAGCCTCGCGCAGCTATTCACATATATAGAAATATACATGTATTTGTAGATATATATACCCCTGATTGTTTATATATCTATACATAGTTATAGGTTTGTGTGCAAGGGAGTGTACGTACTTGGAATTGTATGTCTAAGCAGTTTCAGGGAAGCGTATATATGCGCGCTGTATACGCCTCGACTTAATAGGTTATGCAGTTTGGAACAGTAACATTGTTTACATCCGCATTGGGCGTTAGACAACTGTGCGCCGGCTTTGAATGCCAAGTTGGCGTAAGCCTCTTCGAGGATCAGTTACAACTTCATGAGGGTGACTGAGAGAATATGGAGGGAAGACGCCGATGGCTAATAAACGAAGCCAAGCGCCGGTCGAAAGTTAATCAGTTTTGCGGCCGATCGTCGCCGTGGCATTATTTGACTTTTTTTTTTTTTAATTACCTTTAACGCTCAACTCGACATTGTGTTTTTAATTTACTGCAGAGGAAAAATTCAGAATAAACGGGAACGTATACGTGGACTATTTAAATTTAATTAACAAGCTAACGGAAAAGTATATTTCCGATAAATACGAATTTAAAAAGAAAGCGTCCGCCCAGTTCTTATCGCAGTTTTAATTAATTCCGTCGAATAGAGAAAGTCTGGAACAATAAACTTGTAAATCGTTCAATCTCGACTGCGTTTTCCCCCCTCTCTCTCACGCTTGAGCACACACATTTCCCTCGCTCGCTTATAATACATATGAAATGGGAGAGAAAAATCAATCAATACTTTCTAAACAAACACGACTCCAAATAAAGAGCTCGCGCGTCGATATTAAAACGAAAATCGTGTTCCCGAAGCGAGAGAGACAGAGAGAAGCGTATACACACGTATACGCGTACGCGCGAGCGTAACCGGAGAGAGAGAGGCGCGAAGAAAAAAAAGAGGGAGCCATATAAAAGAGAGCGTCTTAATTCACGAGCCGTTCAAATTTACTCACGTAATCTCCCTTCTCTGCCCACTTACCATATTCAATAAAAGGCGCCTCGCGCATTTTGACGGGAGGCGCTGCCTCTCTCTCCCTTCTCCGCTGGAATTCGCATAATATATACCCTCGGAGGCAGAGAAAATAGTTCGAGCGATCTCGAGAATCAGACAGACTTTCCTCGGCGCACCTCGCGTGTGAAAAAAGGCGCGCGAAAAGAATGAAAAGGGGGGGCGGGGAGGGAAGGGGGCGAAGAGAAAGAGAGCGAGAGAAGGAGAGTAAGAAAGTTCCCGCGGGGGCGGGATTTTCTCCTTAGCCCAGCTCGGATTTAGGACGGAATATTCATCTTAGTCCCGCTTGCACACCGCGGAAAGAAAAGCGCCGCCGGGCGTTCTATAACGTACCTTATACCGACTCGCTCGGCGCTCTCTCTCTCTCTCTCTCTGTCTCTCTCCCGGCTTCGAGATCATCCCTGGGCGCGCTTCCGGTCGGGAAGCCGGTCTCTAACCTCGTTTTTCCCACCGCGAGAGAGAGAGAGAGAGAGAGAGAGAGAGAGAGATTCGTCCCGGCCGATAAGGCCGCGAAACGCCTGCCCGCGCGCGCTGCGTTTCTAGTCTTTTACTATCGGCGCGAGCGGTAAACTTTCGCCGCTCCTTCTTTGTTTTTATCTCGGCGGCGAGGGCTTTAGCGGGAGAGAGACTTTCTCTCTCCCTCTCTCTCTCTCTCTCTTCGAGACTGTATATGCGCGCGGAGTGCAGTTTGGATATCGCAGGAAAAATACGCGCGGAAGCCACGTGGCCCCCGCTTAGGTGAATTGTTGCGGATTTCGCGTCAGGCTTCGTTGATTGCGGATTCCGGGCTTTTTTACTTTCCGAGAGGCTTTCCTTTGGTTTCTCGCGCGCAGTGCTAACGCGCTCGTTTTTTTTTTGTTTTTTTTTGTTTTTTTTTTTTAAACTTCTTTCACCGCTGGCTTTTATCGGCGCGCCTGCAATTTTCGTTTTATTGTCCTTTTCGCGGAATATTTTCTTTTTGCCGATAGCCTCGTTTATTAATTTATTGATTTTGAAGAACTCGAGGGTTATATGAAGACTTCTCCACCGTGATTCTTTTTTAACCCACTTTTTACAATATTTATTGATTTCATTGATTTGCGTTTTTCATGCTTTTTGTGTACACCAATAAAAAAAATAAAGAATAAAAGTATTATTTTTAATGCAAATTCGCATTTTTAATTTACCAATATTTACGAGTTTAACAGATATTTATCAGTGAAAACTTAAGTACGATTCGATCACTCGTAAAGTGGACGAAATAGAGCTATTACCATAATGAGAACCTCGTCCCAATCCCTCAGACCATTGCAGGTAGCCGCAAATCTAAAAGTACGCGACACACACTCAAACTGACAGTAATTCGTCCTTCATTCCTAATTTCCTGATAATCCCTTTACTTTAATTTACATCCGTCGATTGGCGAAAATCTTATTTGCTCTCAGCGAGAGAGAGAGAGATAGAGAGAGTCAAGTCTCGGCGTCGTTTCCTCTCCATATTCATCTCTATCTCTCCAGGAGGATGGTAGTTAATTTATCGGAAAAGTAGGTTAGCACATGTGTCCGGCGTGTCGTCTGCAGGAACACGTACACCCAATCACACAGACAGGCGAAAGCGTAGGGAAAAGACGGGAGTGAGGTCGCTCGGTCGCGCGGAAGCGGGACTGATTTCCTAATTAAATAGCCATTCGATCGCGGAGGGAGAAAGAGTGAGAGGGAGAGAGAGAGAGAGAGAGAGAGAAAGAGGGCTGGCCGGCAATCGCATAATCGCTCCCACGTTGGTCGACGATCTGACAAACGGCGTGGCTTTCTCGCTGTCTCTCTTTTCCTCTCCTTGCGCCGTTCCCTCTTCCTCTCGCCCCCGAGAAATCACTGGAGAATGAGTCTTCGAAATCGATAAGAAGACTTAGTGCAGAGATAGAGCCGTGGAGTAAAAGAAAGAGGATTGGCGAAATTGCAGGAATCGTTAGTAAAAATTCACTAGATTAGGTCAGCAGTTTTCCTTTTTTGTTACGAAAATTAAATAATGTATAACTTATTATTGCAAGATTTCTAATATTCATTAAATGATGCGATGGCAAACTTAATTCACTTATAAAAAATGCAATATAATCAACTTGGAATTTTACTCAGTGATGAAAATCGAAAATGGTCAGACAGCCCGTTAATTAGAAATAAATTGTAAAATCATGTAATCCAGATTTAATTTTTAAATTTAATTACAGATGTTTTCAAGTTCTGAAATCAATTTCTTTCTCAAAACTGGAATAACATATTCATTTAATCTTAATTAAATAAATGAAATTAATTATTTTACAAAACAGCCAGTCCGAAAATTAGCCATCTCCGGTAACAAGCGCCGCGATATTAAATATATTTATTTCGGGGAAAGTATGAGCCATCAACCGAACGAGCCTCGGAATGAAGTTATTTTTCAAGCAAATGTTGTTAGCACAGAAGCCGTAAACCGTTCGACCGCTACTAAAGCGAAGGAGAGAGAAGCTGGCCGTTCCTCGAGACGTCCGAAAGACGCAAGCTCAGATAACGAGCAGCCGAGATAGAGTGGGTGCGTCAGCTTCGATTAACAAAGAGCAGCGTTGGTGGATATAACGCGCGGAGGGAGAGCGAGAGAGAGAGACAGAGAGGTGGAGCGTAGAAAAGGAAACGAGAGAGACATAGTCCCGGAGAAATCCATCTTGGGGTCGTAAACGACGCAGTAAAGGCGTTATTAAGGCTGCTGCCTGGGCGCTACTGGCTGCGCCCTCCCCCCCCTATGAACAATAAAAATTTGATTTACGGCCGTGTGAGCGGGTCGGGTTTTCGGGGCGTAAAACACGGCCGTTTAATTTCCTTATTACGGGAGTGTATCTGTTATTTGCCCGAACCGGCCGGGCTGCTTTAATGAATGCAAGAATCCCGGTGAGTGCACGAGACGATGGAAGCTTGCGGAGGTAAAACGCGTGCAAGCGCTTTCTTGTTTTCGTAATGGCTTTCTTTTCTCGGTTGCGCGAGCTTCAGAGAGAGAGAGAGAGAGACGGGAGTGGGGGGCAGGGGGAGGGACTCGAGTTCTACTACGATGTATTCGTCGGCAGTGTGTTTATTTTCCATTATCCTCGCCGATGAAAAAGAAAATTTATGCTCCTATCCGCAGAGCCTGCATGGTGGAATAACGAGAATTTCTGTTTTATTAAATTCCTTAAAAACATCGGACTGCCCGTGAAAGAAAAAGCGCGCCAAATACTTCGCTAAATTATTTTGAGCTGCTATTTTTATTTTCGAGCGAGCCGGCGAAATATTTGAAATTTTGGTTGGAGCGTGCATTATGAAAATTTTACAGATTTTCACGATATTGGACAAAAGAATGGCGAACGAAGCGAGTGAATATGCGATAAATACAATTAAGCTAGGAAAAGTTATTGTTAAAAAATCAGGGTGGGTTCTATCGGCACGTATAACTGACTCCTGAAGACTCGAATTACAGTACACCCTTCACTTCTGTAATTAATGCTTTGACGTAAGCACTACGCATTCTCAATAGGATATTCGATATTATTTTGATGAAGCGCGATACCTTCTACGTTCAAACTACTGCCTAATTAAATTACCACGGATGGAAATTTATTAAAAATTAATATATTAACTTCCAGCGAAGTTAATTGCAATATTATGTAACATGCACGAATTGTTAAATTTTACTGACATCAAAATTGTTTCCAGAGTATAAATGCAAGCCTTCACGAAAGTAAAAAGTTAATATTTTAACAATTCAATCTCCGCGAAGTATTCCATATCCTAAATAGCGCAGAAATGAAATGGGATATCGAGAGAAAACCGCGGCATCCGGCAGTAATTGCTGACAAGGTTGAAGCGAGAAAGTGCTAACTTCCCCTAACGATGTCTTCTTAAACTCCGAAAACAGTATACAACAGCTTAAAACCGCACACTTTCCCCCCCGGCCGACAGTGACAAAGGGAGTCGACAACGAGGCGCAAATGAAGCCTCTTTCGATCCCTTCATTTTTTCCTTCCGCCTACCTTCGCGCTTCCGAAAAGTCGCTTTCCCCCCTTTGCCCGCAAGCCGGTTTGCAATTAATTCCTGAATAATTCCCGGACCATTTTCAGCCGGCACGCCGCGAAGGAGATATATATATACCAGAGGCGCGGAAAAAACCAGGCACAGAAAAGTCTGAAGGAGCGGGGAGAGGGAGAGAGAGAGAGAGAGAGAAAGGATTTAAGAAAAGCTCCAGCGAGAGAGGAGGGCAAAGAGCAAGAAAATTAGCGAAAGACCGCGGAGAAGAAAAAGAGAGAGTGGAGGGACGATAATAGGAGGGAGAAGAATAATGGCGGGGTGGGGTGGCGAGCAAGGGAATGATAAAGAATAAGAGATAAGTATTCAGAGGGCAAATTAGTAGGCGGTATGTTAATAACCTTTTAATATTTATATTGTAAGCTTTATTTATATTCGTTTTAAGCCGAAGAATTGCCAGTGGAGCTCCGCGCGGATATAGAAAAAGTTTTAACTTGGCAGATGGATTTTTCCCTGACAAGCTAATCAGAAAGCCGCAAATGAACTCTCATTACCAGCGTTTGCAATTTAATTAAAACGAAGCGGCAAACCTCGCCTCCCCCCCCCCCCCCTTTTTACGCCTAATTAATCCTCCAATTTTCTCCGCGGCAAAGGTACACATCCCGCGCCGCCCTCCTCGATATTCTTTCGATGCTCGGCGAGCGCAAAGTTTTCAATCGAAGCCCGCAGCCGGTCGGCGGCCGAAAATTCTTGACCATTAGCCACTACAATCAGGCCTTAACGAAGCGATTTCTCACCCGCGATCGAGCTGCGCCCCGCGGCATTCCGGTAATCCTCGAGCCACAACTAATCCGGGCCTCCTCCTCCCCCGTCGCCCGGGCCGCAGCTAAAAACTCTCACCGGGCTATAGGATATAGCTCTCGGCGTAAGCCCGCGGGAGGCCAAAAGCCCGCCGGCGGCTCGGCCGCGGTAACCGGAGGGGGGTGGGGGACGGGGGCGGCAGCAGTAGCCCCCGGAAACAAGACGCAATCGGCGCGCCCGGCGCAATTTGATATTAGTCCCAATCAAACGCGGGCGCGTGCGGCTCGTTTCGCGGTCGCGCGAGATCGGCCCCCGCGGCCGCAGCTCGTAAATACCAATTTACGGGTGGGAGAGAGAGAGAGAGAGAGAGAGAGAGCGGAGGATCCCCTCCGTACACGTATCGTTAACTCCGATTAGGGCGGACGCGCGACCCAGTGCGCAAGGGGCGCCGCAGCCGCGGTGATCTCTCGAATGGAAGGCGAACTCGTACGTCTAGCCTAGGGGCAAGGGGCGCCCCGCGCGAAGGATCGTGAGAAAGATAAGCGCGCCGACGCTGCCGCCGGCCGAAAGGAGGATTCGGCCTCTTTGGGGGTTCTCGGATACTCCCCCGGCCAAATGGACCTTGCGCCGCTTCTTTATCGAATTTTAGCGGGATAAAAACTTGAGCCAATTACGGTATGGAAATTTCCGGGCCGCGTATCATCGCCGCGTACCGGAGGCATTCGTAAATAATGCCCCGCTAAATCCAGCTTAGTCGCTGAATTTCAAGTGCGCGCATGCGAGCGTTATCTTAGCGCCGGGAATCTATTGATTTTTAATGCGCCGCGCGCCGGCTCGTTTAATGAATATATACATATTCAGAGCGCGCTTAAATTACAATTCGGAATTTCCATTTTATAAACGTCTGAGAGAGCTGAAGGGCAGAGGCGGAAAGGCGAAATTTTCAAATATTTAAAAGTAAAACTGAAATGCTCGCTGGTTAAACAAAAACGTCACGCAGCTAACCGACCACGACGTCGAGATAGGCCGACGTGCGCAGCGCGAAAACCCTCGAGAGCTTAACTAAAACGAAAAGGTAAGCGAGACAGGGAAACGCACATAGACAAAGGCCGGAAAAGTAGAGGGAATATTAGTAAAAAGAAAAAAAAATATATATCACCTCGTAAATTCCGGCTTACATGTGCAGTGCACAAATCTAAAGGGATAGTTATCGCGGAAAATGGCAGGCTTAGATTTGCATAAACGCCGCTGGATTTTTTCTCTCTTCTTGTTGTACTTACCTTTTTTTTTTTAATATGACGATTGTATAAATTAAAGTTTGAGTTGACGGTTCCCCAAAAACGCTTTCCCCAAAAAGAAAAACGTTGTGCTTTTAAGAAGGCATACAAATAGTAAAAACGCAAATAATAAAGAGCAATTTTTTATCATCATGCAAGATTTGAACTGCTACGTTTTTCATGTAAAGAACAATAGCAGAACCGCAACATTGAAATCTGAAACTTTACATTAAAGTCCTTTTTTTTTTACTTTTGCTTTGGCTTCTTTTCCGACTATTTTCTTTACTCCGTACTTAAGGGCACGTAAAGCAACAGCCTTTTCTCGCGAGAAAAGGAGACCTTAAAATGTCGATGACTACGACTGCGCTATCGGTCTCCGATTCCATTTTTGATAAAAATAGATGGAAAAGTATATGAACGAGTAGAGCCCAGAAATCGCGAACACGCTTAACAAGCGAACTTTACACGCATGAAATGGTTTCCGTCGCCATCCTTCTGTTTTCACAAGCCCTTTTGTGGTTTTCCGGATAAACGGTGAATCGATTTTCGTCCTATTTTCCTAAATTCCATGCGCCAGGCTTCTCAAGCAAAAATCGAGAAAGATTTTTCACGTCATTATAATTTAATGTCGTATGATGAATGTAACGAGGTGCAATGATTTTTTTTTTTAAACATTTATTAAAACTATTGAGAATTTTAATGAAAAATGTATTGCGATTTACTGCGGTATACAACGGGATTAAAGAGTTATAGACGTATTCATGAAACTGATAAAATAAAGATGGTTCATCGTCGAGCAAGAACTTATTTATTAGCAAAAAAAGCGCGCTTCCTCGGTGTCATGAATTAATAAATCAACGGCAAGCTGCAGTAACCCAAATTAAATAACGAAAAATAATGCGAGCAAAACAATCCAGCAGCCGCCGCGCAGCGAAAAAGCACTAGAGCATCTCCGGCTTACAATTCAAAATGTTGCAGCGGCGGTTACCTCGAGCGGCGGCCCGAAATTAACATAAAAGTTACATTTCCCGGGCTGTCAGTCTTTTTTTTTTTGCAGTGGCCGGGCAACAAAAAGCGTCCTCGGATAGTGAATTAAAAATAAATATTGATAAGCTTAATTAAAGCCGAGAATCAACACAGTGCGAGAGTTCGCCCGGGTAGTCTTCCTTTTGCCGCGAGAAAGAGGAAGAGAGAGGGGCGCGCGCGCCTTGCGCGAACAACGCCGTCAGAGGGTAATATTTGAAGTTCATTAAAAAATTGCGCTTGTTCCGAACAAATTTCCGGGGGGTGGAGGAAGGGGGAGTGACATAGTTTCTAGGGAATTTTTAT
>UCOM01004385.1:0-12677 GCA_900474385.1 Ormyrus pomaceus
TATAGTTCATGACAAAAACATGAACAAGACTTACTTAACAAAACATGTGCATTGTAAGTTGTTTATTTTTAATTAATAATAAAATACTAAATGACATTTTCATTCTTTTGTATTTTTTAAAATTCCTTAATATAAAATAAATTATTTTATTGCAATTTTCATAAATATTTTTAAATATTTAAAATTAATTTTTTTTAATGAAAAAATTGCACATGAGATCTCAATGAGATCTCAATGAAAGCAGGTCCGAAAATCGTAATACGATCTATATGAGATCTATGTGAGATTTATATGAGATCTATGTGAGATCTATGTGTGATCTATATGAGATCTCACATGAGATCTCATATAATATTTTCCCGCGGGCACTCTAAACTCCTCGGTTTTTTTTTTTTGTTTTTTCATGTTGCTGAATGTTTTATAAGTTTTATAATTTCATAGGAATTTTGTTGATATGTTTAAATAAATTTTTGTTATTATAAACAAACTTATATTAAAAAGATTTGTGGGCGCAATTTTAATTATTAACATATCTCTTTGAAGCTCATTTCTTATGTTTTTGATGTTGCTGATTACGAATCTGGTTCTAGTTTTCTGATATTTTGAATATTTTAATAGTTTCTTTTATTTATAAACAAATAATTCACAAATAAATATAAAGTTCTAAAAGTATGTAGGAGTACAAAGTTCGAAAATTTTATTTTCTTGCAAATGTAACGTCAGATTTGGATTCAACGTCCCAAAATTCCCTAATACCATAGCTTTAGTTATAATATATCGCTTAGTTTAATTGCTTGACTCAAAAGGTTCATCTAAACTTTTAATTATTTATCCTTCTCGGCCAAGGGGGAAACATAAATTTACGGTTAAAAAAATAAAAATTGATAGTGATAAATGCACTATAGCACTTAACCATCATACTTAATAGAATGGCCTGTATAATTTTCGCTTGAAAATATCTAGGTGAATATCCACTTAGATATCCACTTGGCTATTTAACCTTTAGAGGCTCGGGATTTAAGGGAGCACATCGCCCTCACAAAACTAATATAAAAGGTATCTAATATGAAGGTTGATCATGTCGATCCAAGGTTGCGCCACGATCGTGGTTTTCCGGCCCTATAGAGGTTAAGAGTAGGGTACAGTCAGACAAAAAAAAGTTCTTTATTTTACACTCTGCATTTGTAAAAATGTAATTTGTGACAGTGCAGATTGGCACGGGCCAATCTGACTGTCTTCTCGACTCCTTAATAACTTAGAATCCCGGAGAGTCGCATCCGGGACCCTAGTCGTACCCACCCAGAGCATACACAACCCACCCGATAGTAAAATAAGTAGAGTAAAGGTGGGAATATATGGCAGCATCCGTGGGAACAGCTGCAAAAAGAAGAATCATTAGTAAATGGTTAAAGAAAACTACAGATTATACAAACTACAAAAGAGAACTATAGGAAACCAAATTAGATAGCTCCTTACACTAATAGCTGTTGTCGAAGCCCTCTGCAGTGGTTCTCGCATCACATCCAATTCTCAGCACAGCAGCTCGAAGAGGAAGAGGGGCTCGAAACAGCATCACACTGTAAATACTCAAAGGAATTAGTGTAAATACTACTTGGCGAGTGGTGCAGCTGTCATAGTAAGCTGCTGCGCACCACTTAAGCACTAACTACACTACAGTATGGCATGCAAGAAGAAAATATAGTGATCTTACAGATCATTAGTTACTTTTATAGGACTTGGGTAGAACTTTTTCGTAGCAGCACCAACGATAGCCCCCAGAGCAGCTCAACAGTCTGGCGAAAGGGAGGCCAGGGTTCGCAGCAGCAACATAATCTGTAAACAATCAAGCATTAGTATTTAGTTTATTTGGCAAAAGAGAGTGTACAGCTCTGTCATAGAAAGAGGGTGCCTCTCACACTATAGGTGTCAACATGGGAATTGAGGTTAGGATAGCACCTTTTGGAAACATGCATTACATTAACTACAACTACTGGACAACTACAGGATGACTACAGCGAAAACATGCAAGGAAAATCAACACTACAATACAGAAGAAACCTTACAGCTGACTACTTACAGCGAAACGAAGATCCGCGAAGGAAGCGGAGACACGCACAACTTGCCTGTGACAGCTCGCCATCCGTCAACTCTGCATCTAAAACCGAAAGAAGAAGAAGAGTGACGAGCCCTCATGAGCTCGACAATCAACTACCAGGACGTAGGCTTATGCTTATCTAGAGTCATCCAATTGATTCAGCTACAGCAATCACCTTCAGCTTAGAGAAGATGAACAAGACGGCACATCGAAAACCGCGCGTGGCGACACACTAGCCTCACCTGGGCTTGCTGTTCTACGCGAGTCGCGGCGAGGCAAACTGCGCCGGCGCGAACTAGGAAGTATGCGGTCGCGAGCTCACGCTCGCACCGATCCTCTCCACGGATTCGCAACAGTGTTCGGTCGCGTTTGGAACTAGCTCCGCGGTAATTAAAAGTGTGCCACGTGATAAAAAGGTTTTTGGGCTCGTGCCGACGAGAATTAAGTTTGTAAGTGGTGCTGCGAGGCAAGCAGCTTAAGATTATTAATTATAATTCTGGGCTCGGATATTCTATCCGAGAACTTCGTTTTCGCTCGCGCTCGCGATTTGGGTATGTGCTCGCGGTGCGTGCGACGTGGGTTTTGGGTGCCGCGTTTTTTCCACATCGCGGCTGGCGCTCGTAAAAGTCTTTTACAGCGTAAAGAGTACAGTGATAAACCGTTTAATAAAGTGATATTCTAGTGTATATAATTAAGATAAATTCTAGCTTTGTTTTATTGCTTTTCTGAGCGGCTCCTCACTCTTGATCCATGCGCGTTCCCACTGAGCTTACCGTATTATCTTCCCGTACAGTTTTCCCATCTTACAGATTTTCCTTCATCCCCCCCCCCCCCCCCCCCCCCCCCCCCGATCCCTTGTGTCGCTTTGCAATCCCGACAAAGCCGTCACAAATTGGTGCGTACAACGTGGAGCTCAGAAAGGCATTTTTATCGGTGAATCGGGATTATCACCGAAAACGTGGTTCGGCTCGCCATCTTGGTCGCGTCCGCGGGCACACACGCGACTCGCGACGCGAAGTGCAAAGTGGCAGCCATCTTGGGAACGAGGCAGGTGCCTCGCAATGAGAGGTTTAATTTATCTATTAAAAATGTATGCTTGATTTGCTTTGATAATTACTTGAATTTTTGAATGCTTTATTTTTTTTATATATATAAAAGTTCATTTTATTTCGTAGTGCAAAAGCATTTGGTGTTTCTTACAGAGTAAGAAAAAGTACAGCACATGTGTGAGAAAAGTAACTTCTTCCCTCGCGCTCTTTGTACAGTTTCGGTTACAGTTCAAGATTTAGAAAGTAGCGTTTCGTGGTTTTGTTAGCGTAGCGAGTAGTTTAGTTTTAAATATAGTTTATTTATGTGTTATTCGAAAGACTTTTTTTTGGTTTTGCATTTCCGAGAATATAATCGGAAAAAGAAAAGGAAAGAGAAAAGGTTTGAAGCTTTTCCTTTTCTCTCTCTCTCTCTCTCTCTTTGATTTAGATTAAAAATTTCTTTTTGTTTGGATTTAATTTATGATTTTCTTTTGTAGTCAACTTTTAGGTACAGTCAACAATTTACCGACTGTATATAAATTATAGTATTAGATATAGTTAACTAAATAGAAAAATTGGGCAAAAACGAAATTTGTCGTTAAATTACTTTTGGTTTGGATTAAGCGAGTTACATTAGATAGTGCATTCGAAAGAATAAGTAGTCGAGAAGAGAAAAGGTTTGAAGTCTCCCTTTTTCTCTCCCTCGTGTTACAATAATTCCGACAAATTTTTTACTCGAGCATAAAGAACAGTAAAGTTAATATTTTTTTTTTAATATAATTTTCGGTTTAGAGAAAATTTAGTTTTTGAATAGAAGTTTTTTTTTGGTCTGCTGAGGAAGTTAAAAATTATTTTGATTTGAAATAATTTTCAATTTTTGTTACAGTCAAAGTTTATACAGACTGCATAGATGCTAGCATAGATTAAGTGAATAAAGTCAATTGTGTAACTCGGAAATTTTTCGAATTAGTTTAGTTTGTACTTCGCGAGAAATTTTGACTTTTGGTGAATTAGAATTGGGATAAGTTAAAAATAGGTAATAAGAAATAAATAATTATTTTGAATTGGGATTCATCGTAGTTTATTACAATTTTATTTATTTAGACTGTGCATAGTTGTAACATTAGGTAGCTTAGCATTAAAATTCAGCAAATATAGGAGACTTGAGAATTTTCTAAAGCTTGCCCACGTGGCGAGTTACGTTACGTAACTGACAGCAGCGCTGAAAGGCAGCGCCATTGCTGCTCGCCGAGAGAGAAGCGGCTCCGTCGTTCTCGAACCACGCGGCGACGTACAAAGAGAACTTAGCCCTCACACACGTGATTAAAAAATTTGTTTTTGTTTGATTTTGATTTGCTTTTGCAATTTGTTTGCACTGCTTGAGTTGGCTGCGCACTTATAATTACGAGTGCTTGATTTTTTTTTCTTTGCATTTTACTATTGAATTATTAATTTTTTTTTACGATTGCGAATTGCTATATTCCCTGGTCCGAGAGATAGCCCTCTCCCCTACAGACGTTTTCATTACAGACTGTAACGCTTTTTTTTGCTTCCTTTCTTTTTTAAAAATATATATGCTTTAGGTTGCAATTACTGGATAAACCAACGAGATTGCTCTCGTTAAATAAAGGTACAAATTCAACTTGAATTTTTGTGTGTTTGCTCTGGCTTGGCTTGTTTGATTGCTTACCCTAGTACTTCTCGCTTTGGGCTGGTTTGTAGTTTTTTTTTATTGGGACAGAAAGGACTATGTTTTAAAGTTTAATTTTTTTTTGTGTTTAGCAAAAATTCTAAATTGGGTTTTACAACTTAATTTTTTTTTACAGTCTTGCTCTAATTTAGTAACTTTAGAATCTTATAGAAATTTATAGTATTCTTTTGGTATTTGCTACTAGAATTTATTTTGCTTTGAGGGAGCTTTATGTTAAAATTAGAATTTACTGAGCTAAGCCAAGATAGTTAAGCAATCTGAGCCCTATTCTCGGGAAAACCTGAACCGCATTTGCGTTCTTTCTAGGAATTTATAGCCAGAAATAGATTTTATAGGACATTCTGAATACAGGCGTTTGCGTACAGATTAGCACGAAGGAAAACGTGTTATTAGATTAATTAGCCATAATCGGGACCTTTCGAGCATAGCCAATATTATCATGGAAGATTTGGACTCGGATTTGTCTCTAACCTACCCATCGATACAATAGTTAGCTATGTACGGACCCGAAGAGGGTCGAGGAATAATCAGTGGAGCTGTAGATACGTATTCACTGGCCCGATTGCTACAGGCAGCAATCAGAAGGGGGGTGAACCCTGAGGGTCTCCCCGATACGGTAAGGGACCGTATAGTTCGGCATGAGATGCGAACTGTATATGGCGCGAATTCTGTCTATTGGGACCCAATGATGGACGAATATCCCGTAGGAGAGCGACCGGACCCCGCCATGCAGGTGACGGATCCATCGATGTCATTTGATCCGGGTCACCATCTTACTGGATTGCATCGGGTATCCTCGCCGCTTTCACAACTTGCAGTATATTGGCCAATTAACACCAACTCTACAGAATACAGAATGAATTTGCCGACAGGACAAACCCTTGGTCCCTACAGGGACCCGATGTCAGTAAAGTTTGCTTCTACAGCTGCAACGTAACATACCGAGAACTTGGGTAAAGAGGATACAAGTTTTGTTCCAAGTACAGACTCTAGGCCTAACACTATGGCGGGCCTGAGGCCCAGTGCTCAGTCGACGCGAATTGCGCGAGAGCCGGAGAATGGAAACGCTAATCGAGCCACAGCAGAGGCTCATACATCAGCTATGGATTTAACAGCGCCGCAGGGAGGAGAACTACCCTCTAGGCGCATTGTGGTAAATAGTATGCCCCGTGAGCCACCTATTACGAGCATCAGGGAGCAACCTACCCAGTTCTCGGGGACTTCATACTTTCAGGTTCCGACGTCAGAGATACCGATTAATAGTAATATACAGCCGCCAACATACAGTAATATTCAACGTTCTGACCTTGCGATGCCGCCACACAGTGTTCAGAATAGATTAAGTGGGCAGTATCCCCAACCTGAAAGAGGAATATCGCAATCCTTTCACCGGGTACACTTCGAGGACGAAGTATCGAGCCCGGGAGAGGGAAAATGGTCTCAAGTTCCGAGGACTCATTGGGAATCTGCACCGACGGCTGGTGGGGGGGGGGGAATATCATTCAAGAGTTACAGAGCCTCTTTATTGCAGTGGGAGCGCTGACGACCCTAGGCACCCTTAGGTTCTCGAGGCACCCAGGATTTATAACAGTGCTGGAATAAGACAACTAATACATAGGAGTGAGGAGCTCCTCCATACGTACAGAGGCGCGAATATTCAGAAAGAACCTCGCTATGTACAGGAGCCAATGAATGGCAAATTCGATTACAGCCCTAACAGCTACAGAGACGATCGAGAGGCGCCCTCTACGAATAGGTATTCAAGGAGTCTGTCCAGTATAGACAGCTATACGTTCGTACGGGAACGACGTACGTGCGACGTATTAGCTACGTGGTATATTAGCTTCAAAGGAAAAAGTAGGGACGACCCCGAGGAATTCTTGGCACAGTTAGCGGATTGCAAGTTCCAGTATAGCTTAACAATAGATGATTTAATACGCAGTCTTTCATCAGTAATGGATCCAGACGTATGTCAATGGTTACGGCGTGAGTGTTATCATTGGAGAACTTATAATGATTTTGTTGAATCGTTCCAATTACAGTACTGTGCGGACGATTTGCAAGAAAAACTGGCGCAAGATATTGAAAATCGTACACAAGGACCGACAGAGGATATCGCGACCTTTCTGCTTAAACTAAGAGCACTATTGGATAGGAAGGATCCCCCAATGCCCCTCAAAGAACAATTGGACCGGGCGTATAGAAATCTACACCATCGGTATCGCGATAGAATCGATCGCGATCAGTTTACAGATTTTATTCAATTACAGAAATTGGGAAAGAAGGTGGAAATGAAACAATCCTTCAACCAAGTTTACCGAGTTCCCCCTCCGCCAACTGAATCTTGGTTTCCTAACTCCCCGTGTGAAGAGAATGATAGGAGGATGAAGAAACTAGCCCCAGTAGAAGAGCCCGTTAGTCGAGTCGCCACTAATTACGCTCCCTATAGGCCGAGGGATGATTCGAACCGATCTTCGAGGCCGGAGATAACCAATAAAGGAGAAAGGAGTACAGAGCCACATAAAATTGCAGACGGAGAAAGACCTAGCAGGAGCCAAGGCCCCATAATGAAGCAATATTCAGAGGCAGCGGCAAAGAAGTCGCCTCAAGCCAATCTTGGGCAAGACCCGGGAAAGATAAAACTCCACAAGGCAACCGAACCGTGTTACCGGTGCGGACAATCGGGTCATTGGTCTGCGACTTGCGATGCCACAAAAAGGTGTTCCCGCTGTGGATTAGTGGGTGTTCATGCTAATGAAAAACACCATTGTAAAACTCCCCGTTCGGGAGACGAGTGGAGGAGGACGCGTCACGGGTCAGCGAGCCTCCGCTACAAAGAATGACCCCGATATAGTCAATATTACAGAGGCCCATACAAACTAGAGAATGTACAGAGAAGTCAAGGGAACAGAATTCCCCGATTATCGTAAAATTGGGTTGGAATAGGGATTTTCCCGTAGGTGCAGGAATGAGCAATCTAGGTTAAACAGTAGTTTGCAGGCCTTGTTGCACGTCCCGATTTTCGTGAATTGGTTGCTAGCGGATCCGCCCCATACTATTATTTGTGAATCAAAGAATGCCACGGGTGAATGCATCAACGGCGCTATGGCTAAGACGTTACGAGTAGGCTCCGTATGACTGGTAATTCCGTTAAACCTTGGCGAATCCAAAACAAATTGTCGAGAATTTGCAAGACAATGGCTCCAGAGAGGCAGGAGGATGCCTTTGAGTTTTTACAGTATCTTCTACAGAGAATGGAAGAGAATTATTTATCAAGATGTCGTAGAGGCGCAATCAAGAAATTTTCAGAAGGAAAGAATCCTATTAGACAGATCTTCGGAGGATTCACAAGAACAGAGATCAAGTGCAATCAACGTCGACAGATCTCGTCTACAGTACAGTATTTTCAATACCTATTTTTGGATATACAGAAGGCCACATCAGTGGAGGACGCCACTTCGGCGTATTTTGGTACAGAGCAAGTTGAGTACAGATGCGATGCCTGCGGGAAATTCGGAAATGCTACGAAGTCATTAGCTTTGGCCACCCCGCCGCGTGCCCTGTGCATCCAATTGAAAAGATTTAGCCCGTATGGCGGCAAAATATCACACTCCCTCGAGATCAACAAGATTTTGGATATGAAACTATATATTGTTGGCTCCCATGGCAAACCACGGAACAGGGGGATTTATAAATTGGCTGCCGTAATCGCGCACTCAGAAGCAAGTGCGCATCGCGGTCACTACACAACCACGGCTCGAGCTTCGTCGGGGAAGTTTTTCCGCTTCGATAACTCCCGTCTAGTGTGTGAAGTTAATACAGGAAATTTCGAGGAGAATACAGCTTCTGTGCTGATCTATGAACTAGATCCGAAAACGACTGTTAGCAGTCATAAAGAGCACTCAAGCCCACCTTCTAGTACGGGCGATAGGAAATTACAGATCACTAGGAACCCGGTTAAATACACTAACCGAGAAATTATTACAGCTTGGATAGCTGTCAACAAAAAGGTAGCAGATAACGATACAGAATTAAATCACACCCTCCTCGAGTTAGAAGTTGAAACTCTACAGACTGTATGCTGAGTAAGGAAAATACAGCGATACCTTCAGAATTTGGGACACTCAGCTTCATTAGAGGACCCGGACTTTATCCGACTGCTGTGGCAGCAACATGGAGAGTTGTCAGTCGTCAGGCTCTTATTTTGGATTAGGTTCGGTGGAACTGTTAAAAGGATATGGTACTTCCGCAAACTCCGCAGTTGCCGTAGGGGACGGCCGTCCACTCGTAATGACGGGAAAGGTAACGGTTGCTACAACAATCGACGGAATGACCCGGATAATCACCTTTGGATTGGTCACAGATCTGCAATACGAATGTTCACTAGGGAGAGATTGGCAAAAAGGCTTTGGGCTGATCCTTGATCAAGACGAGGAAAGTTGGAAGTTAAAAGGTGGAGAAAAACACTATTTCTACCCTGATGGTGACGATCCTATCGTGTATAAAGCTACAGTAATCCAGGAATCATCAGATACAGCTTCAAGTAGAGTGTGTGCACTAAAACCAGTTACAGAAAAACAATTACGTACAATTCAAGAGTTGTTAGATGATTTAGTTTCAACCACGCCTACAGTTTTGGGGGTAACACACTTAGCACAACACAGCATCGATGTTCAGGGCTATGAGCCTATCAGGCAACACCTGAGGCGGTACTCTAAGCCCATCAAGGAAGCTGCTCAGGCGGAAGTAGATAGAATGCTTGCAGAAGGTATTATTGAACCTAGCGATAGTCCTTGACATAGTTGCCCCGTAATCGTTCCCGAAGAAGGGGGAAAATACCGATTCTACATTGATTACAGGCAAGTCAATACAGTTACGCGAAAAGACGTCTACCCCATGCGTAACATGGATGATATTCTGGATCAGCTTCGCTCGGCGAGATATATTTCGAAACTGGATCTGAGCCAAGCTTACCACCTGATTCCGCTCAGCCCGGAGAGCCGGGAAATTACAGCTTTCTCAGTACCTGGCTGTGGGTTATTCCAATTCACTAGAATGGAATACGGGTTAACGAATCCCCCGGCCACCTTTCAAAAGCTTATGGATCAATTGATCAAACCGCAATTGGAACCTACAGTTTTTGTCTATCTGGATGATGTAATCGTAGTTACCGAAACGTTTCCAGAACATATCCAATGGTTGGAAAAAGTATTAAAGGCGCTAAAAGACGCAAATTTACAATTAAATCGAGACAAATCAGAGTTCTGTTGTTCCGAGGTTAGGTATCTGGGCTACATCATCGATGCCGATGGATTGAGAACAGATCATGACAAAATACGCCCTATCATAGAATACCCAGCACCATGCAATGTTAAGCAAGTTCGTCAATTCCTGAGTATGATAGGGTGGTACGCCCGTTTCTTAAAGGAACTCGCGGAATGGAAGGAGCCGTTGACTCGACTGCTAAAGAAGAGGCAAAAATGGACTTGGGGAACAGAAGAACAAGCTGCTTTCGATAAGCTAAAGTTGGCTTTGACTCGAGCTCCCATGTTAGCTCGTCCCGATTTACAGAAGCCATTTACAGATTATGCGGTAGCAGGAGTGTTAATTCAGGAATTCGACGGAGAAGAGCACCCCATTTATTTTGTTGGCAGATTACTTAACAAAGCCGAACGAAACTACACCACTACCGAGAAGGAGTGTTTGGCGTTTTTGTGGTCGGTAGATAGATTACGTGGATATTTACAGGGAAATCGATTTACAGTAATAACGGATCATTATAACTTACTATGGCTTAATAGGATCAAGAATCCGTCTGGGCGTTTAGCCAGATGGAATACGGCACTACAGGCTTACGATATAGAATTTAAGCACCGAAAGGGAACTCTGCATCAAGTTCCCGATGCCTTTCTAGAGCAATGGAGAATCATATAGATATATTGCAGTTATCGAGGATAATGTACAGTGGAATGACTGGTACCGTCGTCGATTCGAAGCAGTCTCTCGATTTCCGAACAGATACCCTAAATAGAGAATCCAGGAAGGGCGGCTCTAGTTACGGATCCTCTAATTACAGATTTAGATGCTTGGAAGTTAGTCCTTCCGTTGGTTGATAGGGAATGAGCCATCAAAGAAGCTCATGATGAGCCTCAAGCAGGTCACCTGGGCGTAGAGAAAACTCCTATTCGGATCGTCACGTATTATTGCTGGCCCGGTTATGTTTACGATACAGCATGTTATGTAAAGGCTTGCCCCGAGTGCCAAGCGCACAAACCCTCTCAGCAATCACCGGCTGGATTAATGGGGCAAAGAAATGTGGAAGAACCCTGGTTAGTAGTCTCGGCTGACATAATGGGTCCAAAACCAGCATCGAGGCGTGGGCCTCGCTACATTCTAGTCAATGAAGACGTATTCACAAAATAAGCAAGCTAATGTCAAGAATATTTTGAATGCTCTTCAAGAGCTCATCTTAAACAAATGGGGCTGTTCGCAATATTTAATCACGGACAATGATACAGAATTCTTTAGTAAATTAGTAGCTGAGACTTTACAGGAGCATGGCATTCTACAGTATACATCGCCTCCGTATCACCGCCAGGCTAATCCTGTGGAACGGGTGAACAGGACGCTTAAAAGTATGATCAACAGTTATGTCTCAGAGGATCAAAAGGACTGGGACATTCACTTACAAGAGCTCGCTTTTGCTATCAATACAGCAGTCCATTCATCAACCAAAGTATCCCCCGCCTTCTTAAATCTCGATCGGAATCCCAGGCCAGTAAAATACCTGCGGGATACCTTGGAGGGCCCGGTACAGATTAATCGTACAGACCCCGAAACATGGATTGACCGAATGAAACGGCTTTCGGCTTTACAGGATTTAGTGCGTAGGCACATCGATACAACCATGACACGCCAAGCCAAGTATTATAACAAAGGGCGGAGGGATGTAAGATATGAAGAAGGGAACTTAGTTTTACGAAAGAATCATGTTTTGTCTTCTGCAGCGCAGAATTTCGCAGCTAAATTAGCTCTGCGGTATGTTGGTCCTTATACAATTGCAAAAGAATATTCAGATTTGATCTATGATATTACAGAGGAAACGTCTGGGAGGGTGATTAAGGTTCATATCTCGGACTTAAAGCGTTACAGACCCCCCAGAATTACAGCTCCTACTTCATTTACAGTTCAACATGGAATTCCCATTGAAAAGAGGAAGGGGACGGACGAGGCTCATACGAGCAACCTGGAGACGGCCCAAGAAGAGGTCCGCCCCATGCAGCTAGAGGGGCCGGGTCGGCACCAGTGCCTAGGCTACCGACCGGGCCCGGGCCACGGATGCTGCGATATATTCCCCCCTTTACTCTACTTATTTTATTATCGGGTGGGTTGTGTGTGCTTTGGGTGGGTACGACTAGCGTCCCGGATGCGACTCTCCGGGATCCTACGTTATTAAGGAGTCGAGGAGACAGTCAAATTGGCCCGTGCCAATCTGTACTGTCACAAACTATGTTTTAGTTACATAAAAAGAAAGAAAAATTTTTTCAGCTCATTTAAATCAAATTTATTAATTTAAACTATAAAGCGGAAATTTTTTAATACGTAGTGCCAAACACAAAAACTTTGTATACTAAAAAATGCAAGTTAAAGACCATGTAACATTCGCGTTTTACTTGCCGACGAGATTTATCGATTCGGGTAATAAATTGATGCCAATTCTGCTCAATACGCTGAAAGTTGGCTTCCGCACGGCAATTGCTCAAAACGCAATTGTTTCGTTACCTCAGCTCAGTTCGCTGATAGTAACACCTCCACCTTAATTGCTCAATGCGCAATTATTATA
>UCOM01004386.1:0-12660 GCA_900474385.1 Ormyrus pomaceus
TCTGCTAGTCCAATCTAGCCTTATTTTATACTACAGCCAATCACGTAAGTCTTTAATGCAACAATAACGTTAAATTTTAGCCAATCTGGTCTCATTTTTCACGAGAATCAGTCAATCACAATCGTTTTATTTATGCTTCAACTTTCCGTCATCACTTTTTTAAGAGAGGTTAAGCGATTGAACGAAGACAGGATCGAGAGGAAAGAATAGTGAAGAGGTTGAGAAAGAAAGGTTAGCGACAAAGAAAATGGCGATTCGATCAAACGCTAAGAAAATCATCACGTTCTAATCATAAAAAAAAGGTTACCATACAACGAGTACCAAGGAAGAAAATGGAATCTTAAAACAGAAAAAATAAATTATATTTAAAAAAATGAATTCCCGATTTTTTTACTCTTAGACGCATAAGCTATGCAATTAGTAAATTCTTTAATGCTTGCGCATACAATCATAAAACGTATCTAAAAAGTTTCTGCACTTTCTATCGAAAACTAAAAGATATATTAAAGAGTTAGTGCACCGTAAGACTTTTTTCGTTCCTTTCAGCACCTAACCGATGGCTATTCCTCTCTTCCGCGGGTCCGCGGCGGCGGCTTCTGCCGCTGACGTCATATTTATCTCCCTAACTGCGCGATTATGGGGCTCAGTGAAATAAAAATGAAAAAATGCCTCAAGAAGCCAAGAAGAATAAAGCATGGACGCTCTTGGTGTCTTCTTTATACGTATAATGTATTATAATGTATGCGACGAGTAAATGCGTATATAATAACGTGTACAGCAGACGCGTCGTCAGGGTATTATCATAACGAGGCAGGACCAAAGGTCTTGCCGTTTCTTGCTCTACGACTTGAACGTATAATATTGCCACAATCGACGTCAAATAACAAAAAGCGGTTATTGATTGCTTTCAGTTGTATTACTTGTATCAATTGTCAACGCGAAACTTTTTATTAAATTTTCTGTTAACCGAAACTAGCAGCAAAATCAATTAAAGTTTCGAATACTAGCTTTCAAGAGCTCTATTTAAATTGAAATCACTACAATTTAAATTTTAAATATTCGGAATTAATTAGACCGAAAGTTTCCTTGTATTCGCAAGTATAGCCGTCATAATTAACTTTGTAAACTATTCTCATAATTAAGCTAAAACCCATTCAATATTTGTGTTCATCTCAACTTCGGCCAACAATTTTTCATAGTTGGCCAGAAAACTCGAAAAGTAAAGTCCTAAAATTGAACACGAATTTTCCCAAAACTCTTCCTGGAAGCATCTTCTGCTTCTCCTTTTTCCTCGATCTCTCTCCCTGCATCCGAGCTCGACGAAATCGACGACGACGTAGCGAATGAGCGGCGGTGGCTGCTCCCGCGATCCGTAACAACGGAAACTTTTTGCGCCCGCGCGCGTCTCGTGCATCATCTTAATCAGACAAAAAGGGTAAATCTCGAGGTTGAGGAGCTCGCAGAAAGAGGCGAAAGAGCGCTTGATGTACGAGGGCGCTCCTTTCCGTTTTCCGGCTACGCGAGTTTCGAATTACGCGAGCAGTTCTCGTCCACGAAGAAAACTTTTGCGGCACTCTCCGCCCCCTCCGGCCGCCCTTCACTCCCCTCGAACGCCGCGCCCGGGGGGACTTTGGCGGCGGCGGCGGCGGCGGCTCCTGCAATTTATAACCCTCCTTAACTGAATTCGATGCCGCCCTATTACTTTTGCTCTTTCTCTCTCGCTCCTTCGGCCTCTCCATTCTGGCCTCTTTTCCTCGACCGCGTATGTAAAGGTATATAGACTGACACTATTACTTTTAAAATTTCGATTTGGCAAATAGTACAAGTTTATAAGAATTATTTTGTTACAAGTATACAGAGGGCCAGAGTTCGAAGGCTCTACTTTTGTGCCTTCCTGCCTGCCTGCCTGGCTGCTGACTTTTTAGAGGAGGAGGAAAGAAAAACGGATGAACTTCTGCCTGGAGTAAAGATGTACTTTTAAGAGTGGAAGTATCACGCTCGTTTAGTCTGCGAAATCAAGGAAAAAACTTTCCTTCTTTTAGCTTCCTCCTCGAGTTTCCCGATTTAAGAGGTCTGTTTTAAGCAGCGTTCCCTAATTACGACCTATTTTCCCCGGCAAATTAATTGAGTGGATGCTACATTTTTTATAATGAATAGATGGCGCATTTTCAGAAATAAAGCTTGTTAATTGCTCAAGTACAGTGTTTCGCAGAAGCAATTTAATAGAACCTCGGTTCGTGTTCCGCGGAAAATCGGGCATTCAGCAAATTGCGCACGCCGCCGCTAAATAAAATGAATCGAACTTGGCCAATAAAAACTAAATGGATTTTCAAACGAACTATTCTCAATGATTTTAAACAATTTCTACCGCGATTCAATAGTCTAAATAAATTTTGGAAAACATTTTTAGCGCTTCTGTCCGCGGAAAGCGTCGAAAACCCAATCAACTAGCAATCGGACCGAAAAAGGGGCTAATCATTCAGGGTAAAACGCTTCATTATACAAATCCGCGTCATGCAATATCAATCAGGTGTGTTCATTTGGCAGAAATATACGTCAGCAGCAATGGCCCTTAACGAGTCGGAGCAGCGTACGCGCGAATTTCGCCCGATGCGCACATTATTAGACACGTCAGTGCCTCCTCCCCCGCGGAAACTGGCGCAAACATTTCTAGTTAGGGCGCAGACTGGCATGCGCGCGGAATGAAAAGGAGCCTGCGTGAGCGTGGGATCCCGCGGGCGAGAACGTTTTACGCGGATTGCATCGCCGAGACTCTCTCTGTAATTTCGCCCCTGTCGGTTCTTTTTCAGGAGTCGATTACTAGATTCCTAATTAAGGTTTTAAAAACTAGAAGGAATGAAAACCGATTGCGATCGGCAAATGTTTAGGAATGCGTTGCCAAGTTTTATAAATCACTTCCACCTCTAATTACAGACTCGAGAACGTAGAAAATGAATCCGGCTTAACGAGAAAACTTGAAAGAAACGAAAAACAACGCGAGAATGGCAAGTCTTGAAGTAAGAGAAAAAAAGCTGAGAGTGCAAGAAGTAAGTCTTCGTCGGAAAAGGAAAATAAGCGATAGCACGCACGCACAGCCAACCTATTGAGTATAAAAAGCATTGAGCAGCACTTGGTCCAGCAATTGCTTGGCCATTGCTGCCTCAGGTTACCAACATACACGATAATTACCTCTGTTCCTACAAATTGCGATAGCTCTCTTGAAGCCGGCGGTGCTACTACCATCATTCTACGGCGCAACCAGCCACATCGAATTGCCCGGCCTGCGGCAGTTCACCGAGTCGCGAGGGGTAGTTGCGATGCGTTTCCGTTGCGTTTAAGGTCGAACGTGGCGCAAAATTCAGCTACCGTCCCAACTATGAAGCTGCTGTGTGAATTATTCATTTGCGCCGAGTGAAAAAAGAGTTTACATTATTGATAACGAGTAAACTTGTACTTTCTACGCTGTGGAAAATTTCGTGGATTGTGGAAGTTTGTAAAGTTGTCGACGAGAACTACTATCGCTCTGCAAGAAATTTCCGTGTGAAACCAATAAGATGATTTGAGTTAAAGCTTTAGTATTGTAGTAATTTAGCAGAAGAACTAAAAATGGGTTTTTGAATTGTCTCTAAGCAAATCTTAATGTACGAGAATTAAATTATATGAAAATTCATTTATCGTTTAATAATTAAAATAGTTAAATTCACACAAAAGTTATTATAACCATTTTCCAATCATCCCAAAAAGCGCAAGATCACACAAACGACAATGAGTGAACTTGTCGTTTTAGAGAGGGAGAAATATAGAATATGGAGAGAGGGGAAAGCTCGGCCGCGGATATAGAAGGCCGAGATCTGCATATTTAGTTAAGGGTCGCGCGGCGACCATTGGAATTGCAAAATTGCAAATTGGACTTGTTCGCGGGCACACGCAGGCTTCCTCTCTACCTCTCCCTCCCACGGCCGCAAAAGTTTTCGAATTAACCCGGCGCTCGAGTATCAGCGCCACCAGTACGTGTGCGGGCCATGACGATTAATGTAAATTTCGGCGGCGACTGCTAGAAACTGTACGACGGTGGCGACGTGTTATAGACAAGTCGATGCGCAAGAAATTCCGAGCAGTGGCTTCGCCTCCTCCGGCGAAGAGAGCGAGACGCAAGAATGTTTTTGGGCCCATATTTTGAGTATGGCGAACGTATGCGGTTACCTCTGAGTTGGCAACCGGTGAAGAGCAATTTTCGCTCGCTCGGGGATGAATATGCTCTAACGGCACGCGCCTCTCCTCAAGAGAGAGAGAGTGAGAGAGAGAGAGAGAGAGAGAGAGATAATAAATGGACTGAAAGTTGTTTGAGGGGGATAATCTATGCATACTTTACATTGTGCGCCCAAGCTCTCTCTCCTGGCTTCCCACACTCGCACACGTCAATTACGGCATTTACATTTTCGTGATGATTGCCAATCAGTATGTTAATTTATACGCGGTGTGCTGATTTTTTTGGCGAAATTTTTTTGGGGCACACAGTTTCTAAATGAGCAAGGGTGAGGTGGAATTTGACGTATTTAGAAGGATTTTCAAACGAGAGATTTTATAAAACTTCTTAGAATTAATAGATGAAAATAAACTGAAATACTCCTCTTACAACAATTAAATATTCTTATTCCAAGATACTGCGGATCAAACATATTTAATCCAACTAAAAGTGCAAATGTGGAAATCGACTTTTAATGACACAAATTGCAAAAATATCTTGATAAATTATGCAAAAATTGCATTGAATTTAATTCATGCAGATATTCTACTCATGCATAACTAAGTATCCTAATTTACATCCACTCTGGTGCTGAAAGTCACCATTAATATTCATTCTGATTTGCGGCTTACATTCATAAAAAGCAAAATACTAAAGATGGAGCCATCAGTTGCGAGGCGTTTTTTCGATCGAAAAACAGGCCCGTAATGCAGCTCTGAAAACAACAAACATTTTCGTCTCAAATTGAAAGACATATTCCATTTAATATCCGCGTGTATTCCGCACACATAGACGTAGCCGTAAAGCAACGGAATACCTTTCCATATTATGCGGCACACGAGGAATTTTACAGCGCACAAGATAGGTCAGGTTTGGTAAGAGAAACGAAAAATCGGATATATATATATAGATGAATATGAATACAGCGCCGTCACTCGCACATAAGCGAGGGAGAAAGGAAAACCGACTCGACGGCAAGCAAGCAAGCAAGTCAGAAGGGAGAAGAAGAAGTGGAATAAGGAAAAAAGCTGGAGGGGGAAATAGACGTTGGCGACGCGAAGGCCATGCAAATGGAAAGTTATGCCGCAGAAAAACGAATATTGAATCAGCGACAGCGGCGGAGAGTAGTCGTCTCTCTCTCTCTCTCTCTCTCTCTCTCTCCTCTCTGTGGTAGTGGCGGCAATAGATGTTTGAGCCAGAGGGGGGATGCTTGCTTTTCATCCCGGGCGACGTTCGATGCCAGGAACCGATCCCGCTTGCGCCTCCCCGGCCTATATATACACATAGAAAGATACGCTTTTGCGGGATTTGCCTTTGCCTACTTTTTCTCTGGCTCGTTCGCCTCTGTCATCTGGCCGAAGAGAAGCTATACCAATTCCGCGAGCGTTTCTTTTCTCCAAAGAAGACGAGGACGACGAAGATGGAGAAGAGGAGGAAGCCGATTCCTCGGCTCTTAGCCCGCCGGCGGCGCTAGACGGAAAATCGATTTCTTTCGAGTCTGACAGAGACGCTACGTTTGACCCAAAAAGAAACTCTCTGTCTCGCGTGCACCCCACCAGGTGGACGCAAAAGTAAATGCGATAAGACTTGATGAGAACGCTGAAACATGAAGGAAGATGGCAGCTTGCATCGTACCGCCTTGCCTGTAGCAGATCGAGCTTTTAAGTGTTTAGCAAGAGCTTGCAGAATATTTTTAAATGCAAGATAAGCAACGTCATTTCAAAAAGGATTTAAATCGCAAATATAATAACTTTTCGACGCGGGTATGGAAGTTGATTATTTACCTCGTCAAATATTTTTCGCCCCAGCAAAACGAGGAAGAAAAATCTCACGAGGTAAATAATCAACTTAAACAATGGTATCGAACTTTATTCACGAGCGCCGAAAAATCATGTCTATCGTGAGTTTGAGGTTAGAGTAGTATAAAAGCAATTTTTTAGTTGAAGAAAATGATAAATTTCCAAAGGATAAACGTAAAAAACTACCTTTTACGAATCTCGTTAACCTTTTCCCTCGTTTACGGATCCAGTTTTTCTTCTTTAACGAATACCTTCTTAATATAAACCGGTCTCTCCACGAGTCTGAGCTCATTGATGTTAAACCCGGTTCGGTGAAACGCGTTTCAAGCAACGGCAGCCTGCGAACGAACGTTGTGCCACAAACCCGTGAATAATGGACAGTTGTTTGATAAGGGAATAACGGACAAGAGAGAGAGAGAGAGAGAGAGAGAGAGTCGGAGTGAATCTGCCACGAATTATTTATCGGCGGGAAGGTCGAAGCTAAATAAACGTCCCTGCGGCAAGGCGAAAGCCGATTTACGCTTGCACTTCTCTCTCTTACCCATTGTTTCAGCCGGGCGCATTGCATTCGTTGTGCCAATCGTGCGAAAAGTAAATACTTTCTTCAATGGTATCTCACGGAATTGCGCGAAAGTGCAAAGAGAACTCCGATTCTGTCGTGAAAATAGCAAGCAAGAGAGAGTAAAAACGAGAGCTTGCGGGACCATCGTTTTCTCAGGCGGAGCTTTCCTCAATCCGACCAGCGTATTTGCGTGCGCCTGAGCAAAGAATCCTGCCAAAGTCCTTGGTGATCTTAAAATTCAAATGCGCGGAAAAAGCACCGAATGGCCGTCTATTTATATTTATTGAAGGTTGCGATTTCTGGGCATTGTTCATTTATTTTAGAAACAAATACCTCGGCGCGTAATTTCTTTGGTAACAAGGAAATATCAGCGGCGAATGCAGAGTAAAGAGAAAAAGAAAGGCGTATAGTGGAGAAGAGGAGAAAAAAAACGAGAATCGACTGACTGCAATCTCTAACTGCCCTAGAAGCGTCTCGTTGTGTAGAAAAGAAAAAAATTCTCGCGATTTTTGTCGAATTCAGTTTTTACAATTATACTTTTTTTTGTACTTTTTTTTGATACTTACAATACCACTCTTTTGCTTTTTGATTTCAGGTATATCGAAATGTAATATGTAGCATTATGGTAAGAGAGATGATTTCTCGTACATACGTGACAAATAAGAGCAGCAGTGGACTCTAGTCATGCAAATAAACGTAAAAAAATTTATTTATTTGACGCGTATAAAAATATATTTCTATCAAGATTACCAACATTATTATTGCATTGCAAATAAACAGCAACAATTATTATGTTTGCAGAAAGACTTGACTAATAATGCTTACTTTTATCACCAAAATTTATTTTAAAATGAAAAAGATTTATTTACGGATTTTATATTTTTGATAGATTTTCTACTGATAAGTAGGGCAAATTCATTTTATTATTTTGGAAATCTTAGTTGAAGAAACCCGGTATTTTAATCAATGGTATATGTAGATAATAAATTTTTATAAATGATAAGAAAAAATTAAATAACCTATAATAATTATACCTACTTTTTAATGCTTCATGATGATAACGCTTATCTGTTTTTGCAAAAAGCAGCCTAAAGAGGAAAAAAAACATCCCGCGCTCACGCTCTAACATCACAAAAGGTAGCCTCCTATAAGATTTACGGTAAATTGCATTCGCTATTTCATACGCGACGTATAACTTTCTTTGTTTCGCGGTATGCATGCACCGCGGCTTGTAGTCGTATAAAATACTGGCAGTAAGTTACCTCGCACATGACGTCGTCCTTCCAAAAATAGAGGCTCTAATCTCGAGGAATTCTTGAAGGAAAGGTAACGCGATAGGAGCGTTATCATCAGCCCGATATAGTGCAGCAGCTGCACGTAAATATAATCAGGTGCTGGTTATTACCGACAAGTTCGAATACTTTGTCTGCTTAAAGAGCGAAAGGAGTGCTTGAACTGACCTCTCCAAAATATGTAAATGATGCGTACACGTATTGTGGAAAGCATCTCTTTAGTAAAATTTTAAATTCATAAAATAGCTGTAAAAAATTTCTATTGTATAAAGCTGCTATAAATAGAACATGCACTACTAATAAACGGCCATTTCTAATTAATTTGAGTAGTACGCGATGCTTGTGCCACTTTCAACGAAGGCACAGAATTGGATTTGTAGTGAAATTATTTATAAACATTATAAAAAGCTAAAAATAGCATTCGAAAAGATATTTAAAAAATTTAATTATCAAGTATACCTGCCAATTCGGTATATATTTAGACCTTTTTATTCCGGAATAATATAATTGCCCTCTTGTGAGTCGTTTTCCATTCAGCGAGTAAGAATAAAGGAGGAGTTACCGATACAAAGCCTTACAGTGGCTACGGCAGGTTATATACACGCCTCATTAAATTCGCCGTGGGAAAATCAAAATCGAAACGACCTTGAACTGTATTCCAAAGTCGCGTTAACTCTCAGTATGGCCTTTTCGCGAATATTGCGGGGGTGCGAAACCGGAAATAAGGCCGGAGCTTTTGTTCCAGCCACCTTGGCTGGAAAATGGAAAGCTCGAGCCCAAGAAGGAAGAATGAAAGAATTTCATTGAATTGTCAGCCGGAGAGAGGGAGAGAGATAGAGATAGAGGCGGAGATTTCTGGTGTGACGCGCGTCTCGGAAATGCCTTGGAGATTGCGCAGCCTCTCTTCTCCCGTTCTACAGTTTTTCGGCGATGTTTTAAAATCAAATAAAAAGCCGAGCGAACTAAAGGGCGGCTGAAGCTTCTCAACTTTGACGCGTAATTTGAAAGATGCGCAAGGGTTTATTCGCCTGCGATTATTAAATTTGAGCCTCAATCTCTGCGGTGCGCCTTATTCCCGTTTTCAAACTCTAAACGAGATATGCGCCATTTCCGATTGTTACGACGGGTAAATTATTTTTTCAGGAGCCCAGGAATAAACGGTGGGGGCGACGGCTGATGGAACGTTTAGTTAGGGCCTCCGGCTTGATAAATCGAATCTTCGAGCTTGATTGGGAAATGGGAGAATCGTAGAAAATTAAGGTAGACTTGAATTAATCGTAGGGGCTGCTTCCATCAAATAAATTGGTTGAAAATTATCATATAAATTATCATGTACTTACAAAAAATTTTCAATAAAATGGACAGTCATGAAAAATATTGCTTACCTATATAGAACAGAAAAAGACGGAAGATGATATTAAAATTTTGGAATTACTTTTAAAAGAATTAAATCAAGAGTCAATGAATAACCCCATATAAAACACTTAAGCTTTAATTCTACCTTCGCAATTTTCTCTACCTGATAATCCGGCCAGTAAAATTCGAGCTATTAAAGAAGTAATTACAACTCCTCGCGCAATTCGCACTCCGCCGCGCCATAATCACAGTATGAATTGTTAATTCCTTCTCGCTGCTCGCACGAAAGAGCTCGGCTCCCATAAGGCAAAGCCATCATACGTAGTCCCCCGACTTGTTCGCATAAGCGGGGGCTTTATACGGGCAGGACAGAATTTTCTGTCACGAAGCCATAAACATCGCGCGCGGCGGTGGCGACGCACGGCTCGAGGGGATCGGGTAAACCGCCGCCGCCTGAAGCATTATCTGCGCACTAGCGACATTTAGATAAACTCGTAATCTAGGCGACGTTTCCTATTCCCCACGGGCTCCGAAGGGCTGCTGCCCCCTTTCGAATTTCGAGAGTAAAATTTAAAACGGATTCCAAGTGAGCGCGGCTGCGTGCACAAGCGGATGGTCGAAGCAATTTCGATCTGATGAAGTTTCGTATCTGAGCGAGCAGTACAAATATCTCTCGCTCGATTCCCGCCCCTAAGCCTCCCGGTTGGGGCTAGATTGCTGTTATTATCGGCGCCCTCTTCGACGAGTTTTAAGAATTTCGCGCATTGATTGAAATGAGAAAATTTTATTTCAAAATCTAGGGAAAATTTTATTAAAATTCTTTGGCGCAGGCTACTTTATATAAGTATATAGCTGTCATTTAATGCACGAAGTGGGCAAACATTTTATTATGACAATAAACGGCTGCATCGAAGAAAATAATTACTAAATCGGTTTTAACAGCCGAGTAACAAAAATATTATTACTTTACAACCGATTATCATCGTTAAGAAAGCCCACTCGTTAAAACTTTATCGAAATCTGCAAATTCGCGTAATAATAAAGGTGTAAAAAATTGTAAGTAACGTTTATGCCCTCTTCGAAGAAAGTGCTTTTTTATTTCTAAGCCTCACTGATTGGTATCAAGAAAAGCAATCAAATATCGTCAAATGGGAAGTAAACGATCGAATACTCGGTACCCAGGCTCGTTACTCACAATTTAATCGTCATCGCGGCACATGAAACGCTGACAATGGCGCGATAAAATCATTATTCGCCTCATTACTTGACAGTCGCGACAGTCTCGAGAATCTTAACGTATAGAGTAGCTTCCCGCTCGCTCTACCTCCGCCTCGACGGGTTATTTTCAGGGAACAATTACACAGTCACATTTACGTTTCGCAAAGTCGTTATGGTGTTTTTACCGACGCATAAAATTATTTTTACGCACGGGCGACTTATTCTTTGATGAAGCTGTTGCATTGTCGGCATTTAAAACTCGGCAGCTGGAACGATAGAAAATTTGTCCAATACAAAAAGCTTTTGTTCCCGAAATTTTCGCAATTGACCGAAAACTGGGCTCGTTTAAAAGTATTTAAATCACCGAGCAATTTGAATTTATTTCTTCATTGGAAACCAAAAAACAATTCCAAATACCAAGAATGTCAGTCGAAAGATGTAAAGAAGTAGAACTAAACGTTTAAGCAGAGCAAGGAGCAGAAGTAGAGGTGGTTCTATTGTGAGTTACCTATAAAGCACGGGGTTAATTACCAAATGAAATTAAACAGCAGTTAAGAGCTCGAGACCGGAGTAATTATAAGATGTTATAAGGTGCTTGCTCGCTCCTCTCGGCAAGTTTTCGATTTTCTCATCTCTTCCGCACGCGATTCCCTCTTGCCCTTTCTTTCCCTTTCTTTGCGGCTTTCTGCCTACTTCATTTACTCGTCCTTCGCCCTCTCCTGCGCTTGCGCTCCCATATTCTCGCTTAAAGGCGCGCGCAGTATCCCCGAGGGCTGTTAGCTGCAATCAAAGTTACCCAGAGTTATGGGGAAAACTGCGGAGCGGCAGTTAATGTTTAACGGGGCTGTTAAATGCAGGTTCTTCTCTTTCCAGTCGTGTCTTCCACCTTTCCTTAGCTGGCTCGCTCCCTCAAGTCTTACTCTATACCTATCTGCCTCGCGCGGTCGAGGAGGCTTCAACTTTCGAGAGGCCAGCCAAGCTTTCTGCCTGCAGTTTCCGCGCGCAAATCTCCTTCCCCCGTAGACATCGCTTTAAAAGGACTCAATAAAGCGAACGGTCATCACAGTATGAGCTCTGAAATATGTTTTAGCTGGCGGTAATTTTGTCGTCGACACGCTTTAATAAACTCGATTTTTCATGTTCCGGCGATTTTTAAGTTTTTCAGCTTTAACGCGCGGGTGCTCTTTCACCGCAAGGTCGCGCCTAACCCGCTAATTTATTAGTCTTTATTATGCTTCCAGTGCGAGAAGCCCACCGGGCTTTCCTCTCTTCTGTCTCTTCTTCCTTTGCGGGCAGCTCCTGCTCTGCCCAAAGTAATTTATTAAGTCTTAAGTGTGCGAAGGAACAATGTACCGCTGCTGCCGCTGCTGGCGCTGCCGCTGCCACTATCCTCGAGAACTTCCGTCTGCCTCGCGCTTGGCGCTCGAGAGCGAGAGAAATGTGAAGTCAAAGACGAAATAAAAAAAAGAAGAGAGGAAAAAGAAAAAGAGAGCCTAGTCGACCTCTTTCTCTCTTTCGCTTTTTGCGCGGTCGGCTCCGCTGTCTCGCTCACTCTACTTACGCGAGTGCGAGAAGAGCTAGTGAATGGCGACACTTTTATCCCGCTCGCTCTCTCCCTTTTTTTGTTCACGGTCTCGCTCTGTCTACCGAACTGCTTTTGCTCTTCAGCGGCAGGTAGGGGTGGCCCAAGAATAGGCGACCGAAGGAGGGAAAGTGCGAGGGAAAATGTGCACGTTCTCGCGCACGGGCGAGCGGAACAATTCTCCCGCGATTCTCTCTCGCTCTCTGCCGCGAACTCGAGAGCATTCACGCAGCCGGCGAAGCGAGATATATATATTCCGTTATAAATGCGCGTAACGAACTTTTGCGATTCCTCCTATTATCCTTCAACTTTTTGCCGGCACCGCCTTCTTTTTCTTCAGCTGCAGCCTGCTGTGACAGTCTATTCTCTGCCTTCTTCCTCTTGTCTCGAAAATGCTTCCACTTTTTCTGTCGGGAGATTGTGCAAGTTTTAATTCTGAAAATTTTCGCCTCTGACGTCAAGGTTCCCGCGTAAAAATCGAAACTATTGGCACTATGTTGGAAAGCCCAGTTAGCAATATATGGGATAAACAATATGGCAATATTCCGCGGCAGGTTCGGCAAATGCTCCATATCCAATATATTTCCCACATAGTTTCAATAGTC
>UCOM01004387.1:0-12643 GCA_900474385.1 Ormyrus pomaceus
ATAAGATATAATGATTTATATTTTATTTGGCCAAATATAAAGACTTATATGGGAATTTTTAATACAAAATTTTTATCGTATTAAAACTTCCCAAAAATTATTTTTCTAAAAATTTAAAATGGTTTGATTTCTACCAGGGTAATTAAAATTTTTATTTCCACAATGTAGTTAGCTAATAAAAGCAGTTTACACACTTATATCTACAAACCAAATTAACCGATTGCATATCGCAAAAGCGAGCGGCGTTAATCACCCGATTAAAATTCGAAAAATATAACCCGTGTCAAAATTCAAAACACACATTTCCCCGCTCTCGAAAAGCCGAAGTGTCAAACCCGCAGGAGCGGCGCGCAAAAATTCGACCGCTCGACGAGTCTTACGGGCGTCGGATAAAAAGCCGCGAAACCAGCCGCCGCCGCCGCTCGACTATAGAAATCGATCTCGCGCGCCGCGGGAAAAGCGCCGAACGAACGACGGGTGTGTCTGTCTGGTTTTATTTGGAGAAGGCGCGGAGACCCGGACCAGTTTGTTCTGTCAGCGCGGGAAGATTATTAATCTCATCGGCTTTTCGTCGTCGCCGCCGCCGCGGGGCTTTGTGAGAAGCTTCGCCCCCCCTTTTATATATCCGGCGATTCACGCGGGCGACTTTTTTTTTTCTCACATGTCCGCAGCTTTCTCACACGGCGACGAGCGGCAGTCAGGTGCAGGTGGCTTTTGTATTTGCGAGGCTGACTTTGGATTTAAGGCTCTATTCAGGGTTTAATAAATGATGTAATCGGCGGAGGCTGCAGCCTTCGAATGCTTCAAATGATTTTTTTTAATGCAGATTCATATATGTAAGGATCGAAGGCTCCTTTTAACATTGTGTTAAATTCAGCGCTGAAAATTCATGCGCGCGCTTCATAATTCACTCGAGAGTTCAGTCGTAAATTCATAAAATTCTAAGAAAAACTTGACGACTGATGAAAATTAATTTAAAAGGCATACGTGCCGCATTATAGAACCAAGTGTGCAAAATCACTCCTCGACTACTTTTATCACTCCAAACATCTCCGCTTCTCAGCGAGAAATGAAAAAAAAAAAAAAGGCTGCCCCCGTCGAAGACAAACGTCGGCACCTCGGACCCCTGCAGGAAGAGAGCGATTCCCCGGCCTGAAAGTCATCCGTCCGCTCGGGCACTTCCTTGCTCGGTAAATCAGTCCGTCAACCGCGACTCGTCGCCGCGCGGCCGCTGATGTAATAGACTCGTTAGCGTGGAGAATCGCCGAGCGACAGCCGCGCGGCGCAGGAAGGACGATCGCGCGGCGCAAAAGGCAGCGAGCCAATCTCCCGCGCGCGCGCCCGACGACGAGGAATTCAAATTTCAGAGCCCCGCGAATTCGCGCGCGGATGTACGACGGGGGAGAGAGAGAGAGAGCTTGTGTATGCTCGTCGAGCGAGGCGGACTCATTTTTAGGGCCGGACTCTGATGAGCCTCGGGGATTGAGGAAGCGCCGCGGATGGGGATTCGCTGTTATTTATCGCTTAAGAGTAGATTGATGCGCGGCTCGGGTATTTAAATTATGTAAGTTTCGTTCCTTTTTGCTTTTTTGCTCTGCTTTTCTGTGCTTCTTTTTCCTGGTTCGTAATAGTTGCTCGGTTACCGTTAATTGATATTAAATTCATATCTGGGGATTCTCTGCAAATTGTATCAATTTAATTATTTTAGATTAGGCTTAATCCAGACTTGATACGTCTCCGCTATCTTTTGAGAGAAATTTATGCCTCGTATCCTGATCCAGATTTTATTAATTAGTATTAAAGCTCGATTCCTACCCAGAACACACTCCGCTCGATTGCGCAAGTTCGTTTTTAATCTCGCCGAATCGCCGGATTACATCCGTGTTGTTCAAAAATTTATTCCACGTTTCCCCCGATCTTCCGGCAATCGACGTTGAAATCCCATCCGAGACCACTCCTAATTAAGTCCTCCGTCGCGCTTAATTTCTTCCTCCGCGTCCTTATCGCCGCGTAAATAACGCGAAAAACTTTCTTCCCCCTCGTCTCTATTTCTCGCTTTTCCCTCTCTCTTATATTCCCCCGTCCGGCTTAGGAATTCCCATTTGAGATTAAACGCGCGGCGAGTCCGGGAGGAATTCGCGAGGGCTTTATTAAACGCACTACGTCCGTGTAATTACGCGCGTATATGCAGCCCGAGAAAATGTGTAATCGACTGCTTTCCAGCTGGGCGTCCGAGGAGAGATGAAACGGAGAGAGAGAGAAAAATCGGTTTCGTTCTCTTTCCGGCGTCGCTCCCCATTGTTTCCTTTCGATATATCGGGAGGTTCTCTTAGTGCAGGCTGCTAATTGCCTCGGCGTTTTGCGCGATTGCATTGGGGGTAATTGGGGAAATTATTAATTTTCCGAGGAGCCGCGGTTTCGATGAATTTTAAGCATTCTCCTAATTGCGGCTCTCGACGTCGATGGGGTTTCTTGGACAATTCGACGATGATCTGGTACTTGCGTGGAATAAAGCACCTGATGTTTCCGGGTAATTACGCTTTTGATTAGAGGGAAATTGCTTGATTGACAAGTTTAATGACTTCCTTGCGTATATATATACCTCGCGGCTGCACTTTTCTCACCGCGCCGATGCAAATTCACTTTTATATCTTTCGATCAGCCTTTTCTCTTCCCTATTAATTGTTTACGCATTTTGTATTGTCTTTATTAATGACCCGAAGGCGATGAACGCCGGTATAATTAGCGACTTCCACTTTCCGCTGCCTTTAAATAAAGCCGGGCAACATATTTTCCGCGCTTATAATTCACAAAAGTCCGGCGAAATATTTGACTTTGCCGCGTTGGAAACGGCAAGTTTGCTAAGTGATATTTTTCCCTAATACAGAGCGCACAAAGTATAACGGCGAAAAGTTTTTCGCTTTTTCTCTGCTTTTAGCGATATTGCTTTTGAATGCGCACGCGCGTTCTCTTTTCACCTACAAAATTAAATCAGCCATATCGCGCTGAATTATATCTCTCTCCCGTGACTTTTGTTTGATTAAAGCGTGCGTTCATATATAGGCGTGCTGCATACCTTTTAGCCGTCGGTATTGACTAGCAAATGAACAATGACGGAATTCAATAACGAACCGAGCTATTTTCATCTCTGGCAATCAAAATACAAAAGATTTATTTGATGTAACGCCGTTACGGTGTTTCGATTTTTGATTTATTCGCTGGAGAACGTTTGATATTTGGAATTTTCACGTATATGTTGCAACGGGAAAGAAACATTTTTTTCGAATAAAATCACAAAGTTACTTGCCGTTTAGCGAAATTTTTTAACAATAAATTCTTATTTGTCGACATTCAATGAACAATGCACCAATATGCCATTTGTTACTTGAATTTTTCAAAAATTTATATTCTATTTTGGAATCTCGCACGCGGAAATAAAAAACTCCATATTTTGCTCGACTAAATCATTTATTAACTCCATAACCTAATAATACAAATTCCTCATATTTCACATAGGGAAAAAAATTTTTTGCCAACAGACGAATCAGCAAAAAAGTTCATCGAACGGAAACGCCCGAAGTCGCAGGAGTCCGTCTTCCGAGACAAATCCGTCCTTTTCCGAGAATCAGCGTCGATCGCCCAATTAGTCTCGGACGTTAATCGCTCGAAAAAGGCATCGGCCCGAAAACCGGAATATTAAAGCTACGCGACTCCATCCGCGGAATACAAACGAGCGTCTCCTCGCGGCGCGCAAATATATCCGTCCCGGAATATTTTTTATCGCCGACGCCGCCGCCGCCGCCGCTGCGTTTTCGGGAAAGGGTTGGACGCCGTCGCTTTCTAATTTATGTGCATGCGTAAGCCGCGCTCGCGCTTGCTCGCGATTTATTTATTTTCGATCGCGCGCGCGCGCGCGTTACGCAAGAGCCGCCGCGCACCTGTCGCGCCCGGCTAAAAATAGGAGCGCCTGATGAACGACCGAGAATTCGGTTGCTTTCTGGAATCGCGGCGAGATTATCTCTGCCGAGAGAGCTGGGAAATGTTCGGTCGGAAAAATGAGTCGTAAAGCGGCCGGAGACCGGGCGGAGTGGAAAAATGGCTGTACGCAGGCAGGAAATCTGATAGGAGGTGTAGTAGTAGTAGTATAGGGTAGTTTTGCAGCAAATTACGAAATAAAGTTTAGACATTTTTGATAGTAAAACTATAGTTACGGTCCGTACAGATTGATGTAATTTGTACCAATTTTCTCTGTTTCTTTTGAGAACAAAGATTTACGTAATAACTTTATGCGGTGTAGTTTCCTCTTAGTGATTGTTCTAATAATGGACAGACCAGTAATTTTAGTGGATTCAGGTTCTGTTCGTGTTGAAAAATTTTGATTTACGTTCGTAATTCCCCGATGGGGATTGGGTTCATAATGAATGTTTGGACTACTATATACCGTTTAAGAACATTATTGTTGGACTACTAATATTGTGTAATTCAAATAAAAGGATTCTAAATATTTAAAATAGAAAAATGCAATATCAAAAGTAGCATATTAAAAACTCTTCTGATGTGCAATATCTTTTGCATAGAAAAATAAAAGCGTTTTACTAAATTAAAAATCGACGTTTACATGCTCCATTTTAATAATAATATTTTCTTTTAATAGTTTTATATTAATATATTCTTGTATAAGAGCACATAATTATGTCCTCTATCTTGAAAGGATTAAAATTAGTTATTTCAGTTTAAAATTTAATAAGTTCTTAAATTTATTATACGAAAAATCCATAAACCTTAAAGTATATTCAAGCGAAATGATACCGTTTTCCATATTCCACCAAGTCTCTAAAAACGTTTCATTTAATTTCAAAAACCAATCTACCTACTGCCCGATCATATACATCCACTTACCACCCAAAAAATAATCTTTCCACCTCCGTCAAAGTCTCGCAACACTCGCCAATATCAATTCGAGTCGTATTCGAATCATAAAAATATGACTCGTCGACGACGACGGGGTATATAACGCAGACGACGCGTTTAGCAACTCGATAAGCGGACGCGCGGCTAAGGACGCGAAAGTTTTAAGCAAAGGAGCGCGCGCGCGCGCGCACACCGAGAGCGGAATAATATAAAGCGACGCGCGCGTGCCGAGCATATTCGAGCGTCTGCGATGTCCGCGAGCATTTACATATGTACACGGATGCTTCCACGTCCGCGACGCGCCGCCTTTGTAAGCGCTTTGAGCTTTTGACGCGTGTTCATCAATCCTAGAATAAAATTGAACGTCGCTCCGATCGGCGGAAGGTGTTTTCGCGGTCGTTACTCGTGACTTATGATAAATGCGCGGCTGTACGTACCTTGGTGGAGATGGACTGTTATTTAAAAGTACCGTGGAATTTTTAAAATACGACGTATTTCCATTTGGTGGAAGATGTATCGATATTATGATAAAGATGTAAAGGATTTTTGACACTGTCCATTTTTAACTTTGATATTAAGTGAAATTTTATTTTAGAGCTCCACTCCACTTATTATTTCTTTTATAGTAATATTCATATCCCCGTGTTCGCTTCTAGAGTTATTAAACGAAAATAAAAGTAGAAGTTACTAAGACCTGAAGTTTTACATCTTTTTGTCAAGTTGGGCATCTAATATTTTAACAATTACATTGAAAACCGCATCTATTTATAATAATTACGGCCAATCATTTTTATTTTCAACGATGCAGTCCAGAAATACAGCAAATATTTTAGAGTCACTTCATATGGAATCCTGAATGTATAAGTACTTATGCCTTCAGCGGATCCTTTCGGCTGCTCTCGCTAATTATTAATTATTGCATCCTCGTGCAGTGGCTTAATGAAATACGCTTCAGGATATACGTGAGCTCTCTCTCTCTCTCTCCCTTCTCCCCCTTTCCTTTTTGCGGATAAGCAATGGAGTGGCAAATTGTAGTTCATTAAGTGAATGTTAATTATTTTGAATTATGTTGAAAACGCTGTTTATGCACTCGTATTTTAGGTACTAAAGAAGACCATTTTTCGAGACCCTTTTCTTATGGAAGGGACGTTTCAAAGTGTAGTAAACAATCCAAGTATAGAATTAAATTATCGAAAAACTTTTAAATTCATTACGTGCATTAAATGGCGAATATTAAATTTTTACATATTAAATGAAAACATTCCATTATTTTGGAATTTCTAATCTCGAAATTCAACGTTTTACTTCTTATACATTTTAAGTACCGATGCAATTCCGCCATGTAAATGAGCACAAAAACTCCGTAAACAAAGACGCACAACAACATTAGCATAAACTCAATTAACAGGTAAAAACTCGAAAGAACAAACACCTCGGCAAACGTCATTTGTACCAAGCCGGCTCCAAACGACTTCCTCCTACTTTCCTTTTTCTTCCTCGACCGGCGGAACTCTACTCGTTCGCCAGATTCACTCGATATCTCCGCGCGAAACTTTACACCGAATTGCGAGCCTCGAGTCCGCGAGCGGAGACGAGACCATTCGGTGCCGACTTTATACGCGAACGTTACTATATCTGATTTCAAATTATGTGCGCGAGACAAGAAATCGCGGACAGTTTCATTTGGTTTTAAATAGCGTTTTCGAGGATTGGCTTAATTATTCGGCCCTTTTTTTAAAAATGTAAACGGAAGGTTCGCTAATTAAAAGAACGTCGCCGAACCGATAAATATCCTGGCTTTTTTTTGCTCATTTCGCATTCGTTTCGACTGGATTTTCTATGAATTTAAAATATATAAAGATTGCAAAACTCAATCCGCGTTATAATAAATGTTTCTGATTAAGAAATCACTTCACGGTTATTAAATTTGTATCTTAATTCGAGCTCGACGAAACTGTTTATCACGAAATCTTATCTCGCCACTTCTGCACGTATAATAAAAATCCATTATTGACATTATTTAATACTGTATTTTCCTATTTTTGTTGCAGGTACGTTATCACAATTTCTTAAAGCCACAGCTTCCAGTTTGCCTGCCGGTAAGAAGTCGGGTTCCGCATTTAAAGCTTAATTATCGTACATTTTCGAAATTATATAAAACGCTGCATACTGCATCTTTAACGGTCAATTATGCAAATTATCCCGCTTTCGACAATTTCCAAATTTTCATCGATGGAAAGCGCCTGATTTGCATAAAACTCGAGAGGCCTTTTTGCCGCCTCGAAAGAAGAGCGACGATCCGTCGGTTTCGCAGCGATCGAAGAGGAGAGAAGACTGCGGAGTCTGTTGTTGCCTGCGGCTAGGAATTCCGTCGGGTTTGTTTGTTCGCGATGCGACACGCTTTATTACCTAATAGAAGCGCGCCGACGTGCGGGAATCCGTTTTTTTTAATTTGAATTTCGCCGGTCACTGCTACTTTGATTAGCGCTTTTTTGTGCTCGGGGAGAAAAAAAATTTTGGTAAAATTAACAGGAAATTGGGAGAAAAATTACTAAGCATTTTTGGAGTCGAGGATAAAAAAACTGTTAAAAAATCCGGACTTACGAATACTGTAAACATTTCTTATCTTATAAATTAATTAAATGTACTTTGCTGTTTTCATTTTTATTCTTCATAATAAATTTTATTTTTTGTATAAACATTTTCTAAAGAAAACAGCATACAAAAAGTTAAAACTGTAAGTCCCCAATGAATTCAAAGAAAAACTGCGAAGTGTAATGTTATAAAAAGTATAAAGAAGATATTAAGTTTCCGAAGACAAAAGTTTAGTTACTCTACAGCTTTCCCTTTTGTTCTATAATCCATTGACAATTTCAAATAAAAGTTAAGAATTCATATCAAATTAATTTTTAAGGAACATTTTGCTCATGCACATTTACTTTATTTCAGTTTTTTTAAAGAACCTCAAGAACTATTTAGTTTAAAAATAATAGATAAAAGTATCGGAAAGGAATTATTTATTGACGCTTTACCCGTAATTTTATTACGGTCGACTGCAAGCCTAAAGAAAATATAACGTTTCACCTATCTGGGCTTGGCTTTTTACGCTTCATAAGTAAATTTATTACGATCAATTAATTGAAACTTTGTTGCAACGCTAACAAATTTTATTCCGTTGGATTAAATTCCCCAGCGGGATATTAATTGCCCTCGAAAACGAGAAACCCATTCGGTGTGTGCGCTTTTGAACCGTCCCTCATTTCAATTTTCGAGTCGAAATTTTAAACGCCGCCGCGGTGAAGTTTTACTTTATTATTTATACGGAGAGTTTTTTTTTTTTTTTTGTAAACTCGTCCTCGATTTCCGGACTCGGACGCCTTCGCGTCTTTTAAAAAATGAAAAGGTGGCTTTCGAAAGAGTGGTCGGTGCACTTTTCTTTAGATTTTTATCAAAAGTGACTGCACTCTAGTTTCTTGATCGCCCTCGAAATTTAACTAAGAGATTAAATTTATCAGGGCTTCTGTATACGTGTTCCTTTTTTTAAAGATAATATTTAATTGAATCAGTTGACCTGAAAATCAACGCGAGTAAATCATTTTTGGGAAATCGATACAGTTAAATGATAATTGACTGTAATTTATAACTGTAATATATTTAATTATGCGGGAAAAAGAATTATTGTAAATTGCAACATAAAATACACAATATTATATATCAAAAATGTATGTAAACCTTATACATTTATACATTATAATAAATAATTTTTGAGCACATTATTTTTTTAGGTATTTTATAAAATCAACATCATAATTTCGCAGTCCGTCACTTACAACTTTTCTCTATTTAACAAGTAACATTTTTTTAGTTTCAAAAAAAGTCTCCGACATAATAAAACTTTAACGATAAAATAAGCAGCAATGTAGAGACAAAGAAACACGGGTTTTACCGAGAATTCTTCTCTCCATGATTTTAATGTCACCCGAGTTATGGAAGTAAAGAAACTTTATAACCGAAATACTGCAAAAAGCCGACCCGGGACACTTTCTCCGACCGGCAGAAAAAACCGCAGGCTCGCCAACTGTAAATGCGACAATTACCTTTTTCTATAGAGTCCGGAGAAACCGAAGTTGGCAAATAAAAGTTCATTTTTTCGTTCGGAAAAAAAGTTGCGCTAATTATTTTCGTTTTATCTGGGCTGATTTAATTAGGGGGGAAAAAACGTCAAAATGTTAGGACTTGTTTACATAAATATATTTAAATATACTTGCGCAATATAATTAATGATTATGCAAACTAAAAGAATAATTAGGTGTCCAGGGTTTAAGATTTGAAAATGACTTTCTAATTTCTCAAAATCGTGCCCTCCGGCATTTCGTTCGGGATTTCACTTTTTCAGTATATCGTATAATTCAAGTTTTACAAATTATTCTCCTCTCCGATAGGCCGATCGTTCTTCATTTCCTTACGTTTTCGGTGAAAGTGTCGCCGCAGCTTTTTAAAAAGCAAACAAACGAGCTTTAATAAAGTCATACGACTTTCTCCGGTCCCAACAGTAAATTATTTTTAATTCCCAAACATTTTTTCCTGATGTAATAATTTACAATTGATTATTTTTTATTTAAGTAAACACATTTTTATTTGTAGTATTTTCCTAGATTAATTAAAAAGCCAAAAGAATATTCTAAAAACTATTACACTGAGAGAAAAGTTTCGTAAAAATTATCATACTGCCTAGTAAGGCCACCACTGACGGTCAAAACCAAAAAAATTACCATACTTTATAGGAAAATTTTCCAAACAGTATAGTAAAATTTCTTACATAAGTATAGTAATTTTTTTGGTTTTGACAGTCTGGTGGCTTTACCAGACAATAGGGTAATTTTTACAAGATTATTTGTAATTTTTACTATACTTCTCTCAGTGTAAAAATTTTAATAAAAAAATATCAAAATTTACGGCAATTTAAATGGAATACAGTAAATCGGTATCACAATTAATACAAGAATTCTAAGTACATATTTCCTTATAATTCACATAATTGTATTACAATATACCACATTGATGCAAACCAGTGATTCGCCAAGAACTACCTTTCCTCGCACCCAAAACGCAGAAACGCCACTCAGGAGGCTTCCGCGTCAGCCGATAAACCCATTCAATAAACAATAAACCGCCTTGCGAACGAAGAGGAAAGCGCTTCCCGCGGCGAGTTCCTGGGCCGAACGGCGAGTGACGCAAGCCGCGCGCGGCGCAACGTCCCGAGAAAGCTCGTCGTCCCTCGGCGCGCGTGCGAACTTCTCACGTGCGAGGCATAATGCGTGCGCGCCGCGAGAATGTGCGACCCAATTAACATGGATATCGCTCTCGGTGCGCGCTTATACAGTTCGTGTAAAAAGTCGAGAGGCAGCGGGGGGTTGTCGCGACGAGCGCCAACTTGGAGTTTGCCCTTTTGGCCGTCTCGAGGTGACGCTGGAATTTGGTCTGAGCAGCGGTTTTGGGGTGGAGTTGGAAATGAAGTTACTCTCGATAGAAGGCGAGAGAATTCGAGTTTTAAAATTGGAATATTGAATCGGAGTTATCTCGAAAGCGAAATATGGATTATTTTATCTGCATTTGTGTACATGAGTTTTAACAAAAATAATTAAATATCCTTTTTTACAATTTGGTTACACTTGCAAAATTCATTCCTCTTATAAAAATAAGACTAACGATATTTCCGAGCTAATACTTTTAAATTCTCATCTCACCTCAACCTGTGAGGCGTTCTAATAAACTAAACTCCGGGAAATATTGACGGAAACGAAAATTTATTCCCATAACTTTTTACAATTTTCCCAAACCTCAATTTAAATTTAAACTCGTGCACTTCAATAACCCATTCTTCCGGAATTCCTCCTCAATTGATTCCCCCGGCATATCGTCGCGCATACTTTTGGCCGCCACTATACACCGGCAGCATGTATATCCGCGCGCGACTTGTTACATAAATCGCCACCTCTCTCTCTCGGCTCGTGGGAGCAGCGGCAGCGGCCGCGTACGTTTCTCCGGTTAAATCGCGTGACAAATGGTATTAATGAAGATTGTCGTGCTCCCTCGGCGGAGCGACTCTTCATGAATATTCGCCGCCGAGCCGCTGTTACTTCTAGATTGGGATCGCGGAAGTCGACGCGAGAGTCGGGAAGGAGAGTCGGTTCGCGCGGTGCGTTTTGCCAGCCGAGGACGCCGCCGCGTGTTTTCTCGATGATTTTGGGCGGCGGACACTCGGCGAGGAGAGGGAGTTTTTCCGGGGGGAGATTTGTGGGAACGCGAGAAAGTTTCGAGGGGGGAAGGGGGAGAGAAGTTGGGAAACTGGGTAGTTTGGGGTGGGGGATGCGCGGTTGGTCAATTTGGATGAAAATTTACTTTTTCGAACTTTGGTTCATTGAAATGTTATACGGCCGTTTTTTATGGTAGTTTGCAGCGGAAAGATACAAGTATTTGCTTTATAAACATTTTTTTTTTGGAAATATACAATAGGTGAAGTATCGAGTCCGTTAATGGCACAGTTTAATACAGCTGTCTAATTAACGAAAGTTAGTATAGTATTCCTAATAGAAAAGTAACCGTTTTGAATCGACGTAGAACTATTAATTGACCAATAATGGAACATTGTTGGATATTCTATTGAATTAACCATTACTAGTCTAAAAATATTCTCATAAATACTTTAAAAATCCTTTGGATGCTTAGATCTCTCTCGAAGATAAGAGTGAAAGTTTCTTATTCCGTTTTATTTAAAACAGCAATAAACCATCAATGAAGCAGTAATCGTACATTGTAATTTTTTGCAATCCACTATCAGCTGGAAGATATCAATTATGTTACTCTGTCCTATTATTCATCCACTTTACAACTTACCGATCAACCGCTAAAACAGCAGCATAAAATAATTCTTAATAAAGCATCCAAACACCCCGCAAAAATCTCATTCTCACCCTTAAGGCAGATCCGGCAGGCCCCAATATCGCACAGCCGCGACAGTAAAAGAGCACGTCACCTCGAGTCGCACTGCATAATGCATCTCGTGCGTTCGCCTTAGGAACTCCAGGCGGCGTGATCCGAAATCGCGCTATTCGGAGCGACGGGGTGTATGACAGACGGCCGATTTGCATGCTGGCGGTATATCACTCGTTTGGCAAACTGCTGCTGCTGCTGAGGGACGGCGGGGCGATTCGTGAGTGGATGGATGGGCGATGCTTCGGGAATTGTTTTTTGAGAGGAGCTGCGGAATTTTATGGGGTTGGTTGGGTGTTCTGCTTTTTTGAAGAGGGATGAATGAGAGATTTAGGGTTTTTATTCGTGTTTGTGGGGCGATTTTTGTGTACCAAAATCCTGGTAGAAATTGAAAACATTTTTGGAGCATTTTTTAACCATTTTTTTAAAAATGGCCAAAAAATGCTCCTTAAGGTGGCTTCGGCGCGTGGTGCCGTATCAAGTCGGGGCCCCAGTGGGCACCTTCTTTGTTTTTGGCAATTTTTAAAATTTTAATTTTAGTGATTACCTCCGAACTACTGTAGATAGTTTTAAAAAATCCTAGTTTCGTTAAAACATGAAAAAAATTGCCATTCTTATTGCTTGTGCGTTTGTTTGCTCTTAGTGCGCATGCGCAGAAGCACGTTTACAAAGTTCATTGCTAATATCTCTTTAATTTGATCGTTTACTTATATTTATGATGACAGAATTAGAATCTTCA
>UCOM01004388.1:0-12636 GCA_900474385.1 Ormyrus pomaceus
ACAAACAATGATGCATTAACAAAATCTTGAATTTCGAAAATTCATAACAGACTTTTGTCTTTCAAAGTTTTTTTTTTAGTTTACAATTTTTCCTGGATAAACAAAAACATTTTTTTACTTTTAACAATAATGTTAGGAATCTAGAAGACTTGAAGAATCTACCTGAATTTTTTGGAAATATTTTAGCAAATATTCTTTGAGTACTGGTGAGTTGAACGCAGTTTGCTGCTCCGTAGGAGCGTGCACCCGCGAGTTGATACGGAGTGGGAATGAACCTCCTTAATGTAAAAAAATGTACATATCTTGTAAAGGTGCTGAACAGTGAGAAAGCATTTGCATGTTATCTTCTTTAATTATTAAATTTACTTATTGTAGTACAAAAATAGATTATACATAAATATGGAGATAAAAAAAAGTTTATTGTTAAAAATTTGAAAACGATAAGAGTTCAACAAATAAAATATTTATCTTTCTTTAAAAAAAAAATTTCAAAAATTGAATGTTCAAGACGAATAAGTATTAATAACGAATTTTAATTTTTTCGCCAAACGCATCGTTATAGCAAAATTTCTAGAAGATTATGAAAAATAATTAGCTTAAAATTAATATACAATTATATTATGATTATTTAATGCACGATTTACGTGACATATAACAGAAAGTATGAGTTACGAAACACAGAGTGCAGAAACTTGAATTTTGTTCAGCTTTAAGTGCATACCTTGTGTTATTATTTAAAATTATTGAAACTTCTATTAATAAGGTTTTTAAATTAAATGTTCCCGCTCGGAAATTGTGTTTTTAAATATTTTTATTTTTATTAACAATGTAATTTCTGTATAACAGAACACTTAAAAAATTTGTATTACAAATCTATAATACAAAAGACATTTTTTAAAAACAAAAAAATGAAGTAATCAAATATGTACAATTGAACTAAATTTTCTTAGAATTAAAATATCAATTATATATTAATGTGTATTAATTTTTATTTGATTGATCACAAATAAAATTCAGGAGATCTATTTGAGTTAAAATTCCAATAAGAGCACCATTATTATGTTCGTCCAATACAACTGCATACTTATCTTTTTGCAACATCCTAGACAGTCTTCCGAGAGTTGTGGCTGTGGCAACTTTTCTGTATTGCTTTATTAAATCTTTTTCTGCAGGATCTGTGTTTTTTACTTTTCCAGCAATTAAACTACTAAGTAATTTTTCTAGGGTTATAAAACCTTTAATATTTCCTTCATCATCTGCCATTGGCATCTGATGAAAGCTTCCTTTTTGAAGAATTTTTACTGCTTCTTCACAAGTAGAATGATTAGGAAGTATAACTGGTTTTTTGAAAGCAATTTTTGAGACTGGTAAATTCCACCACCATTCATTACTTTCTACTGGTTTTGGTGGCTCCTAAAATATATTTCAAAGTAATTGTTTAAAATAAATTTATAATTGTCACTTGCACCAAGTTTAAAACAATGCTTACCAAGAAGTTTCTAGATTCCATCCATAAATCGGAAACAAACTTAGTCATGTAATTTCTAATTCCATCGGGTAAAAGCACTACAACGCGCTTATCTTCGGGAAATTCTTTGACAATTTGTATTGCAGCTGCTAAAGCAGCACCACTGCTTCCTCCACATAGTAGACCTTCATCTTTTATAAGTCTTCTAGCTAACTGAAAAGATTCTGAATCTTTAGACTTGATCCACATATCCACAACGTTGCGATCCAAAACAGTTGGAACAAAGTCATACCTAAAACAGTTATTCTTTAAAGTTTTGTATTAAATTCAGCAGTTGTTAAAAGTTTAAACATTTTTTAAATGTAAATACCCTATGCCTTCAACGTCATAGAATTGTACTACAGAATCATTCAATTCCGCCGGTTCTGCAAGTAAACTTCCCTCGGGATCTACTGCAACAATTTTTATACCAGGAGACAGTTCTTTTAGCTTACGACCGATTCCACTGATAGTTCCTCCTGTGCCTGCACCAGCAACCACGTAATCAACTTTCCCTTCGCACTGTTCCCATATTTCCATTGCTGTTTGATCGTAGTGAGCTAAAGGATTTCCAGAATTTGTGTACTAAAAAATAAAAAATTTAAATATTATTTTTTGTCAGTGGGAAATGTTCTATAACTGTTTTTTTTTTAATATTTACTTGATCCAAAATGACACTATCTGGAATTTGTTTTTGCAGTCTCTGTGATGTAGCTATGTGTCCTTCAGGACTGTTCCAAGCCGCTTCTGTGGGAGTACGAACAATTTCAGCTCCTAAAGCTTGCAGTGTGTAAACTTTTTCGTTGGACATTTTTTCAGGCATAACAATAATGCACTTGTAACCCTTAACTGCAGCTGCCATTGCTAATCCAATACCAGTGTTTCCACTTGTTGGCTCAATAATTGTACAACCAGGCTTTAAAATGCCTTTATCTTCAGCATCTTGAATCATTCTAAATGCAATTCTATCTTTTACTGAACCTCCAGGGTTCATAAATTCACACTTGGCAACTGCAAAATTATGTTTGTATAATTAGAATTATTTAAGATTTTTTAAAAGCACAAAAAAAAATTTAAATTATACTTACACATTTGACATTTAATTCCCAGTGATTGTGGAATATTATTGAGTTTAACCATTGGTGTTTGTCCAATGGCATATAATATATTTGGTAATAATTTTTTTCTGTTACTTTGCCTGAAATAAAAAATACAGTCTTATATTATACTTTTAATCTTTAAAAATACTTTTTACTGAAAAGAATTTGCAATCATAATAAGAAGCCTAATTCTAAAATATTTAAAACAACTATTTAAAAACAAAAAGCTTTTAATTTTAATTTAAAAAAGTATCCTCTCTTTCTTACCTAAAGAAAACATTCTATATGTAAGATAAAGTAACGTACAGTGACATTCTAACAAGAGGGTACTGATGGACACATTATGGATAATTCTATAAAGGAAAATATATATATATATATATATATATATAGGTAACGTTATTTAATCGCGATTACAACGTTGTCCAACGTTTCTTTTATCTCTTGCTAAAGCGTAATCAACTCATGCGGCTCGGCATTTTAAAACAACGGCGCTTAAATTTATGTATACTTGTTGGAAATGTCAAATTATACATAATGAATGAAATTACCCTATATAGTACAAAGAACTTATAAAAACTGCTCAAATGGGGTAATTTTGGGTGCAAATGCACTCATTAAAACCCTTTAAACGGACCCAATTTTATCGGTTTTTATAAGACGCTTTCAACAGGCTAGATTAAAATGCATTTAGAGTACTGTTATCTTGTTAATTGCAAAACTTTCCTAATTTATTTCGTACCGCAAAATCCCAGCAGCACTGCGAGCCAATTGTTCTCACGAAAAAAAAGGCTTTCAAATAAAGTGATTGAATAATAGAAAAAAAAAAGATGTAAGAGCGGTTTAAACAGTAAATAAAAGTTTAAAGAGCCTGCAGAACAAACTAAAAACTTACTCGCTGCGATCCGTATGCGGAGAGTTGGTGTCGTTGGGTTTCCACGTGCAGCGGCTTGGGAGGTCTGGTCTAATTAATTCTGACTCCATGTTTCTTCGAAGAAATATTTAAAATTCGTAAAATGAGTTCAAAAATCGTTCGGTGGCGGCCTGATTGCACGATGAGCCTACACGGAGGAAGGTTGGCACGTCGTAAAAGAATCTGTAAGCAGAAAATACGTTAGTACAGATCGAGCGTCCAATACATTGTAAGCGAAGCGAAGTCAGAGAGACGCAAATTGAATGTTGTTGCAATTTAAAATGTAATTGTTATTACCTAATTCTATATTGTTAACGCGACTTAGCCTAGACTACCGTAAGGACAGAATTGATTGAACTCTTAAGAACTTTTGCGCCACGTGCTATCGACCGGCGCTCAGTGACATCAGACGTTTTGGGCTGTGCGTGGAACTGGGCACGCACACGGACGCGTGCGCCGGCAAATTGCGCTGCGAGCGGAGAGAGAATACGTGCGCGTCGGCTCGGTCAGTCACGAATATAGGCACGTCGAGAAAAAGAAGCGGCGGCCGACAAAGGGCACACGGGGCACGTACACCAGACGCGCGCCAGAACAGCGCGGAGAAATTTTTCTTCAAATCGACTTTTTTTTTTAGACCCAAAATTTGTCCATACTATCAACGAGTAACTCCATTGTACGTCCTCGGCCTGACACGTGGGTCGAAATATCGACCACCCCCGTCCTCTTAAGATTAATCACTTCAGTGCGATAGTTATGCACTAACGAAATGACTCAAATAAAGTACGGCGTGCGCGTCACACTGTCGAAGACCGGTACCACGCGCGAACTTTGGAAGAGATAAACAAAATTGGGGGTTCGCACGCACGGAGAGACTGGCGCACTGTTTTTCGCAGGATCCATTAGCATGAAAGCGCAATTATATTTTACTATTAAATGCAAGGACACATATATTATGAATGAATAAAGTAATTTAGTGGTTATACCTTAAGTTTCGAAAAATCTTAAATCCCGATGATGCTGCTCCGAATTTGCGAGCTGTGAAGCAAAAGGGTACCTAATAGATGCTTCCTTTTTGCTTTGGATTTATTTAAGATTTTTATTTTAGTTCAGATTCACTGAGTAAACGAAAACAGTTCGAAGACGTCGACCGGCACGTCTATCTTCGAGACCTTCAAGACAGAGAGTGCGTCTGAAGTGCTGCAGTCAAATCTGCTTCCCCCGCTTTCTCTCTCTCTCTCTCTCTCTCTCTTTCTCTCTCTCGCTCTTCCAGATGGAGACGATCAGACGACAAAGTCTAATCTAAGCACCTGAGACAGGGGACTTGCTGCCTCAACATTATCCGCATTCCTGCGCTTTCACGTGCGGGGTGTAAAGAGATAGTTTCCTGGCCTTGAGACTTCTGTCTCACTTTGGTTTTTTTTTAAAATAATGTTAATTTATTATTTCGCATCCTTATTCTGTTTATGTTACTATATTAAACTGTGAATATTCGTGATGAATACGCAAAATACAAAAATACTTTCGTAAAACTAATCTAATAATTTGGTATTTGTAAGCAAATAAAATAGATTGATCTAGCAATGGTTATGGTTTTTAAGGATAGGGTACAGTCAAAAATTACTAAAAAAATCATTTTTTTTTTATTTCAGCAATGTGTTGTAGAAGTATCAAAAATTGAGAGCGAGAAAACATTTATTGGTCAGAATAAAAAAATTTTAATGCTTATTTTTTAAATAATAGAATATAAAACGATTTTTTAATGAAATTTAATAAAAACAAATAACGTTTTATTTTTTGCGTTTTCTGTTTTATAATACGAAATGTGCTATGAAAATGAAATACGAAGTGTGACTTCTATGACGCATAAGCCTCCGCCAGAATTTGACGGTCAGTCAGTGAGAAAGTCATGTGTAGAAATCTACCGTCCAGATGGTGCCAGCTGTCAAGGCTCTCCGATGGTTCTAATGCTTCCTCTTACATGCACGATGCACTTGATGCATTGAATTTTGACGGCTTCGCAGCGAGGGAAGAAGAAACACGCATTCTTTATGTTTGCCCTTTCGCGCCAAAAGTACTTTTTTACAAGCCTTGTCTAATTAGAGTAAAATGTTAAACCTGCATGCTAATTCTACCATCTACTGCGAGTGCAAATGTGCACTTGTTCGCGGCTGAAAATCAATAACAAGGACCTTGGAGCGTGAGTGATAGCTTTTTATTTTTACTTGTTAACTTGTTAATACTTTGTTCCTTTAAACAATAAATTTGGTTTATTAATCAATGCCTATGTAGTATAAACACAGTATTTTGAGAATATTAGCTTAAATTTTGCTTTGGAGAAATAATCGTAGTATTAATTTGTAGTTTTAGGTTAGTTAAGTGTTTGTAAAGTTAAATTTAACTTTTATTGAAATTGAAAAAACAACTTGCTTTTTATAATCTATTACTACTAGATTTGTAGATATTGCCAATTCTAGTTTTGAATGTAAATCTTAATGTTTGATTTTACCAAAGCAAAATAAAATTTGTGTCATAGTTTAAAAAAAAATGATTGAAATACTTTGCTTTCTATTTAAAACTACAAATTTTTATATTAATAGCATGTGCAGTAATTTATAATAATTACATTCTATTTTCCAGTTTAAGTTATCAGTTTGAAAAGCATAATGATACACTACAGGCCATTTTTACATCAACAACAAATGCTAATGGATCCACACTCTTATTATCAGTATAACGACATGCAAATGTTCTACTCATCGAGTGAGCATCAGGAAGAAGAAAATGATCATACTGGAGATGAAATGCCTTCTGAAACCTCGGGTGATCAGAGTCCCCATGCAGATATGTTTCGCCTTGCTTTTGCAGCCTCTCAGTGGTCAAAATTGGTTTTAAATGCAGAAGGCCTATTTAACAAATTAATGTCAAACAATGTACTGCCAGTTCATGAACAAAGGATGTTAAAAAGTCAAATTGAACAGTGGCTCTGTATGAAACAAGAATATGAAGAATGTATTTGTGCTGATGACTCGGGTAGTTTGCAAGGCTATACTGAAAATACTAGAAGATCTCTTGAAAGAATTGAAGAAGTAACAGAAACAGATGAAAAGACTGATGAATCTAGCAACTGGATGAAAATGCAATCAAGGAAAGAGAGTTGTTCTGGTTCAGAGAGTGAGGTGATTGATGATGATGATGATGATCAAAGTGATACAGAATCTGAAAATCCAGATTTTCTTGATAAATTAGATGAATATATGAAGAAGTTCAAGATTGAAACTGACCATCTAATAGATTCAAAGAAAAATGATTCTTCAAAATTAAAAAATATTTCACCAGTGCCAAAGCCAGTTGTTAATAACAATTTTGTGCCAATAGTCAAACCAGTACCTATTAGAAATCCATCTTCTAGAAGAATGTCGATTTTACCTTACTCTGAAATGAGTAATGAATTAGTAGAATTTCAAAAACAAAACATTAATATTAATCTACTTCAAAAAGAAAATGATGAAAGGGCAAGTCCACTGCAGTATACTAATTTTGATGAGAAAAACGGTAATCAAGAAAATCCATCAAAAAGTTTTGAAGAAGAACCTGACAAAGCTGTTATTAAAGCAAATGATCTAAGTTTTGAAACAAAAGCAGTAGATCCAGAACATGTTAGTATGCTTAAATCATTAATAATTAATAATGATGAAAAGGTTTCAGAAATCAAGAAAATTCAGTTTGATTTAGACTTAGTTTATAAACAAGTTGAAGAATTACAAAATACAATTAAAGTTAAGGAACAGTTTATCGAAGACATGCTTCAGAACTGTGATGCTAGAAATAGTGCTAAGCAAAAATTTCAGAAAAAGAGAAGTAAATTTGAAGAGAAATATCGTGATATTGAAAAAGTACTTAATTATAAAAAAATACACAGAGACATGGCAGATGATGAATATACTTACAGAGAAGAAATTGAAAAGTATGAAAAGTTATTAATGTATTATGAAAAAAAACTAAAAGATACAAAAATAATCAAGCAAGTCGCAGGAAATTCTACGAAGACAGTGGCTTATTTAAAAAATTCATTAAGTGCATCCAGAAAACAAATGGAGACATTACAACAACATCTTAAAGATGTAGAAGAACGTAAAAAGTCGTTAGAAGATGAACTTAATTCAAATAATAAAAAAATTAAAGAATTTGAAGAGAAATACAGTTTAACAGCATCTAAATTAAAAGAAATATCTGATAATGATAATTTAAGAAGCAGAAATAAACTTAAAATAAAGGGTGACAGCAAAGACAAGAGTTTAACTGATGAGAATGAAAGAATTTCTCGTTTGGACTATATATTAAAAGAAAAATTGGAACTTGAAAGAATAGATAATACCGATGAATCAGAAATGCTCAGGCAAGAAATACGAAATTTAAGACATATAAGGGATCGATTAATTGATATGAAATGTAAATATACAAATGACAGAATTCCAGCTGCAGGCGAACGACAGAGGCAATTACTACTTATAAGTGAATATATTGAAACAATTGATGCAATGATAGAGCAGAAAAATGTTATGATCTGTGGCAGAGAAAAAGAAAGTAGATCTAGCAGACATGATGATCAAACACCAATATTGAGTCGACTAGAAAAGTTATCTCATGAAGAATTAATAACTCTATTTTACAAATATTTTCATAAAGTTATAGATTTGAAAGACAGTTCAAAAAATCTTGAAATTCAGAATGCTACCTTAGAAGATACTCTTAAAAAACAGGAAATAGAAAATGATACAAGAATGATTATGCTTCAAAAGTCTTACGAACGACAGATAAGTCTGTTACTGAACTACTATGCAGAGGAAACTAGCAGTTCGAGCTATGATAATAAGTTAGACAGACATCATGATTTTGATCGATTAGTAAAGGAGAATCAGGCCTTAAGAAGGAGATTAGCTCACTTTGACTCTCTTTTGAAAGCTTCTGGAAAAGCTCAGGCAGTTAGAACTAATTCTGTGAAACCTGCTAAGCAAGTACTGAAACCAGAATTAATGCAATTGGCCTTACCAAAACCACCGAAAACTACGAAAGTTACACGCCAAGGAAATAAGCTAATTTTTCAGAGAAGTGAAAAAAATGAATAAACTATAGAATTTGAAAAATTCTACTAATAATTAGTGTATATGAACTTTTGCTTCAAGAGTTTTTTTTATAAATATTTAGTGCCAAATTATACAATATATTTAGAACAAGTTACATCTAAGCGATTGAATCAACCGTTATACTCACGATATACTAATTGTTTTAATTCTTTTATCATTTGTACATAATTGTGATTAACAGTATTAAGAAGTTTTTTTGAATCTCTTAAATAATTTTTTGTACAATTGTATATTTTTTTAGTATATGTTAAAAAGAGTTTTTGCAGAAAATATTCTCATTTTAATTTCAGTAGGTTTCAAGACTGATTTTAGTTTCCTATATAACTTTGTTTTTGATTCTCATAAATAAGTACTAAATTAACATTAATGTATTCAATCTTAATGTTCACTTCATCTACTGAAATAATTATTATTTAAATATTTATTGGCAAATACTCTTTTAGTACGTAAATTGTTAATTAGAAATAATAGTAGCAAAATATCAAATTTATTTGATGATTAGAAGTTTAATTGTAATTTTATAACTGTTTAGACCTAAATCATGTTATTTTTTTGTTAAATAAACGAAAGTGCTAAATTTTTTTTAAAATTTAGTTTAATAAATATTTTTAAACAAAATTCTCTTGTGTTTGAATTCAATATCTTAATTACTTCCGTGAAAAACTTTCCGAGGTCTTAATATACATTAAAAATATGAATAATTACAGCAATTTAACAAAATAATTTAGATAACTTACACTTTTTCTCTTTTTTACCTATTTTGAATAATTGTACTTCTTAATTCGCTTATTTATAAATAAATGAATAAATAAAAAAATAAATAAAAATAATCAAGCGACAGTAACAAGATTCAAGTAACTGTCAATTGATTAACGAATTTTTATCGGTTTCCTTGCAGTGAACGAGAAGAGTCAACATACCAAAATTAAATAATATTCATATACGAAAGTTAATAACTAGTCTTGATAAAAAAGTAAACTCTTTAAAAACATGTATAAGTGTCTATCTCTCTTAAAGTCGTCATTGTTTAATACTCTTTCAAATTATCGCCGGGCAAGAAAGTTAACTGCGGTCCCTCCAATTAAAAGCAATTGCCCCTACAAACGTCATTACCCGTGCACGTATGCACGTACACTGAGACGGGCGGCGACAAGCCCAGGGGGTCGCCGCGGCTCGTCCGCCGTATATAAAGCACATCACGGCTTCTGCCCGAGAAACCTTCTAAAATCGCGCCTTGAAGATTCTGCGTGCATATCCGCGAATCCGAAAAAGCACGCCTGCGCTCGACGCTCGCTGCGCGGCACATTCCCAAGGACCATTTCGACAGAGAATAAGTGCCCCCGAGCGTTAATGCCGCCGCGATTAAGACTCTTGCGCTCCTCGGCGAAGCAAGAATTATGCTCTCCTACGCGATTTCAGTCTTATGCGGGCGCTAACTGACGCTCCCATTTGCAGTCGGTTGTGTATTGTCGCGCGAAGATGTAGAATAAAGCGGGGTGAGTTTGTGATAATCAGGCCATCGGTGTGTATGTGTGCTGGATTTTAAAAGTGTAAGTTCTCTTGGTTTTCTTTAGTACATATATATAAGTGACGCTGTTTGCTAGATTTTGGTAAATCATTTTTCTGTAATTTTTGGAATTAGCCGCTTAATTGAATTGTAGGAAGCGCCAATTATTGAAGACAATTTTAGCTTTTTATTCCTTTGTTTATTTAAAGAGACAATTAATTATTTAGTAAATCAAGTATAAAATCATTTTGCCTTTTTGATTAAAAAACTTTTCCTTAACTGTTTTATTAAGCGGTAGTAATAATATAAACACTAGAACATTGCCAAAACTTCTGAAAATAATGTAAATTTTTAATTTAAAAAAGTCAGAATACTAATATTAGTTTTATAGATTTTCTTCGAAAATACGGTTTATTTTAAAATTGGCTTTTTAACTTTATGGTAGTTCCGCACAAACTTTTTCCATTTTGTTTCAAAAGTTTATTAAAGTATAAATTGTGCACCCCTTTGATTAAATTTATGTAAACTCAAAATAAACGACGATTCGCAAATTCCTTGCCGTCGCAGCTGTTCATCTTATTTCGAGGTCACAGTAAAATCTTATTCGAACTTTCAAAGGTTCTACTAACCCGATTGAAAAAAGCTCCCATATAGATCCCATATTGGGCCCATGAATATTGTGGAAAAAATGTTTTTCCCCAAATTTTCATAGTTTTGTCATAAAAAAACGCACGCGTTGAATCAAGCCTTGGACACGTCGTGCAATCGCATCGCTCTCGGTCGAAAACGGCCATACGAAGATGAAATCACTTTCTCGCACTTGTATCGAAAACTACTATTATGATTACATACATTCTTGCTTTTTATGACAAAACTGAAAAATTAGGGAGACAATTTTTTTTCACAATATTCTTGAGACCGATATGGGACCCATATGGGAGCTTATGTGGGACCTATGTGGGACCCATTTGATCCCGTGTGGGTCCTATATGGTTCCCAGGTGTGTTTTTTCAATATGCAACTCACGTGTAAAATAAATTATATAACAAAAAGTTAACTTTTATTTAAAAACTATTTTAATTTGGTTTTTATCTTACAATTGAATTAACAGGATCTTTGGAAGTTCGAAAATAAGGTTTTAGCGTAGTGTTAACCTAATTATTTCGGCAAAAAAAAAAAAACATAAAATCCATCTTGCCTAAAGCAAGGTCTCAGATTACTAATCCCACCGTATTATTCTGTCAACACTGCTGTCTGCAACTCACTATATGCACGTGTTTTGGTATATCTTTTATGTAAAAAGTATTGCGCTGTGTATATATTAACCTCTTCTGATCTGCAGTATTGAATGCACAAATAACCAAGCTTTTTCTCATGGATCTATTATTCGTTTGTCCTAAAAACATAAAATGCATATATCATTTAGTGTACATAATATATTATCTTATGTAAATGAGTGTCCATATCTGGACATTAGTACTATTTAGAATGAAAAGTTCGAAAAAAAATGTGAGTAAAACTGTAAAACATTTTGCAATTAATTCAATATCTGTCCATATATGTGGACATCGGTCAGAATAGGTTAATCGATCTGTAATCGTAATCTGTAATTAATTCAGTCTTAATTCTGTTTAATAATATTAATCAGATTGCTATTCTGATTTTGGAAATGTAGAACAAAAAGTAATGTTTAATTTCACAAAGTATTTCTGAAGCTTAGTTTTACTAAAATGACTTGCAATACATTTTTGTTTACATATTTTAGTTCAAGAATTTTTTATTACACTAAAGTAAATCTTTAGCTTTTCAAAAATTAACTTTTAAATGACCTTTCGTAAAAATTGAATAAAGATGATATTCTCAAAAAATAAACTAAAAATTGAGTATCGAAAGGATGTCAAACCGGCTTTTAAATGACTTTCGCAAAAATAGAATAAAAATAATCTCAAAAAATGAACTGAAAGTTTATTAAAGGAGTGTCAAACCTGATTTTTACCGACCGAGCTCCGTGAAACAAAATATAATGATCATTTGCAAAAACAAACAAGAGTTCAATAATTTGCTTTACCGGTTACAAAAAAGCCTGTGCAAAGTTTCAAAGATAGTTAAAACAAAACGAAAATCTCAAAAGAAAAAGCGGACAAAAATGGGGAAGCAATAAATTTTCTTGGCAAATCTTTGAAAATTTCCCTTTCGCAAGCGACATTCTGCGCGACGGAGCTCCGCCGTGGAAGCATTCCGCCGATCGAAGCCCAAGCTCGCGCACTGCACATCGATTTGGTTTTTTCAATCGCCGCAAGTACCCGGGGCTCTCTCTCTCTCCCCGCATCGGGCCTCGGTTTAATAGCCGGCGGCCAGCGCCGAACGGATGTAGGGTGCTGTTGGCTGTTCATTTTCAATAAGGCGGACAGGCCTCTCCTCCTCCCCCCCCCCCCCCCTTCTCCTCCTCCTCCCCCTCCCCCCCC
>UCOM01004389.1:0-12651 GCA_900474385.1 Ormyrus pomaceus
TGCCCTATTGAAACGATCTTATAAAAACTAATAAAATCTCATAGATCCGGGTGCAAAAACCGCATAGGTTATGCGGTTTCTGCACCCTTTCTATTGGAATTTATAGGATCTTTGCAACCGGGTGGGTAGCATATTCCCCGCGCCATTACTCAGCGGCGCCGCCGAGTGGCGCGGCAGCGCTTTGCCGCAGCATATAAATAGAAATTCGCTAGTTTATAACGTTCATTCTTTTCGTTGATCTCAGTAAGTAATTTTACGATTTGTATTTCGAAAAAGTAAAAATGACTCCGAAAGCTAGTGGTAAAGCCATCAAGAAATCTGGTAAAGCTCAGAAAAGTATTACGAAAACTGATAAAAAAAAGAAGCATAAGAAGAGGAAGGAAAGCTACGCCATTTACATCTATAAAGTGCTTAAGCAAGTTCATCCTGACACGGGAGTCTCCAGCAAGGCGATGAGTATCATGAACAGCTTTGTCAACGACATTTTTGAGCGTATTGCTGGTGAAGCCTCTCGACTTGCTCATTACAACAAGCGATCAACCATCACCTCCCGAGAGATACAGACTGCTGTTAGGCTGTTACTTCCTGGTGAACTTGCCAAACACGCCGTTTCTGAAGGCACCAAAGCTGTTACTAAATATACCAGCTCTAAGTAATTTGCTTATTTGACCGATTTCAATAAATCGGCCCTTCTCAGGGCCATATCAATTCATTTAATATATTACAAATTATTCATTTTAATGAAGTAACTATAATTAATAAATATTTAATAAAACTGTTTCAAGTACAATATTTTGTAAGTATTAAGTAATTTTATAAAAGTGGTACAAAATAAACATCCTTCGAAAAATAAATGCAATGTGAATTTTTATTCAGTAAGTGAAATATTTTAATTCTTACGTATTACATCAGTTACAGTTAATTTTAACTGAATGAGATTAAAATGATCTTATTCAACGTCTTGACACCCATGGTGGTTTATATCAGGGAAAAATACATTATGATTGGTATGATGCTAAGATAAATATTAGTAATTTAGTATCGCCGGATGCATTGATTTATCCATTAAATTGTTAGCTTACTTTCTTTAATGATTTTAATTAAGAAGGGCAGCTTTATACTTTTATACTCGAGCCGACTTAACAAACCGCGTTTAAGCTTAAATTTAAAAGGCGAAAAAGACGATAAGAAAATGGTGCGACCAGACCAATCAGATTTCGTAAATGGCGAACGCATACGCATTCAAGTAGCTGCACAATAACCAATGGCGGTACTCCGCTAGGGACGCTAGAGTCGAGCTGATGCAACCATGCCTGGGTTTCTGCCGTTTCTGGGCGACGCCGACGCGACGTGAATCCTCTTTCTTATACACGTTTGCAAGCAAGGGTTATAGGTTAGATTCGAGCTCGCCCAGTTGTAGCGGAATAATTAATGTAAACACATAATTATTGGTAAAAGCTACGTTAAAACCAGAAGATACGCATATTTCAAATGCAGCAATAACTCCTTCGTCTTGCAGATAGTTATTAAATGTATATTGAAATTGAGCCGTACGAATCTTTGGTGGACTCTTAAGTAGTATATTTTACGATAAGTATAGAAAAAATACACAAAATGGGTGAAGAGAATCCTGCTGGAGTGACTACGGGGCAACCCAATTTATACAAACAGGATTTGTCAAAATTGGATGTGACCAAACTCACGGCATTGTCAAGAGAGGTTATTAGTAGGCAAGCCACCATTAACATTGGAACTATTGGACATGTGGCACACGGTAAGTCCACCATCGTCAAGGCAATTTCCGGGGTCCAAACTGTTAGATTTAAGAACGAGTTGGAAAGAAATATTACTATTAAGCTTGGTTATGCCAATGCCAAAATATACAAATGTGACAATGACAAGTGTCCCAGGCCTGCCTGTTATATCTCTGGAGGCTCCAGCAAGGATGATTCCTTCCCTTGTCTCAGACCAGTGTGTACTGGACGTTTTCAGCTGGTGCGCCATGTGTCCTTCGTCGATTGTCCTGGTCACGATATTCTTATGGCTACTATGTTAAACGGAGCAGCTGTTATGGATGCTGCTTTGTTGTTGATAGCTGGTAATGAGTCTTGTCCACAGCCTCAGACTTCTGAGCATTTGGCTGCTATTGAGATTATGAAGCTGAAGCACATTGTTATTTTGCAAAATAAAATAGACCTGGTTAAGGAAGGACAAGCGAAAGAACAGTATGACCAGATTTTGAAGTTTGTAGAAGGTACTGTGGCGGAAGGAGCGCCAGTTATTCCAATTTCAGCACAACTCAAATACAATATTGAGGTTTTATGTGAATATATCACAAAGAAGATTCCTGTACCTTTGAGAGATTTTACGTCGGAACCACGTCTGATAGTTATTAGATCTTTTGATGTTAACAAGCCAGGATGTGAAGTTGATGATCTAAAAGGAGGAGTAGCAGGTGGAAGTATTCTGAAAGGTGTATTAAAAGTGGGAATGGAAATTGAAGTCCGCCCAGGATTGGTATCCAAGGATAGCGAAGGCAAACTTACATGTCGTCCAATATTTTCAAGAATTGTGTCTTTGTTTGCTGAACAAAATGAACTTCAGTTTGCAGTTCCAGGTGGACTAATTGGAGTAGGAACTAAAATTGAACCAACTTTGTGCAGAGCAGATCGTTTAGTTGGTCAAATTTTGGGAGCAGTAGGTGCTTTGCCAAAGATATTTATTGAATTGGAAATTTCGTATTACTTATTGAAGAGACTGTTGGGTGTTAGAACAGAAGGAGACAAGAAAGGTGCAAAAGTACCAAAATTGTCCAAAAACGAAGTTTTGTTAGTAAACATAGGTTCCCTTAGTACTGGAGGACGAGTACTGGCAACAAAGGCTGATCTTGCAAAGATCAGTTTAACGAATCCAGTGTGTACAGAAATTGACGAGAAGATTGCATTATCTAGAAGAGTAGAGAAACATTGGCGTCTTATTGGATGGGGTCAGATTCGAGGTGGAGAAACAATTGATCCGGTATCAGACTCAAATTAATTATACAGAGTGAATGGATATATGTGTACAATTTATTACGAATAAATTCTTATGGATATTATTACAAATTTTGTATACTATTTATCCTACTACTTAAAATAAACTTTAAAGAATGATCCTTAACTTTTAAATTTATATACAAATTTTATTCTAATTTTAAAATCAATTGAAATTTAATTTAAATGTGATTTTTTTTTTAAAGTTTTATATATTTTCTGAATAGCATTTTACTATTAGTAGTAATTAAAATTATTATAGTTAATCATAAAGGGTATTTTATTATATAATAATAGATATGGTATGGTAAACTGAAATTTTTAAATATTTCTTTTTTAACAATTTCTTATTTCTATATCAAGACAACTTTATTTTAATTTCTTTGAAAAAATTATTTGAGAAAAATTATTATTTTTATTTATGATTTATTTAAATTACAAACTAACAACTAAACTTAAATAAGTCTCCAATCTTCTTTTACCATTTGAGCAAGCTTCTCGCCAATCATGATCGTTGGCACATTAGTGTGCCCATTGACAATCACTGGCATAATCGAGGCATCTGCTACTCGCAGCCCTTTTATACCAATAACCTTAAACAACACAAAGCATATTTGCAGCAAAATAACATATAAAAATGAAATTTACAAAACAGGGATTATCAATAACGTAGTACCTTCAATCTGGGATCTACAACGGCAGTTTTATCATTCCTAGCGCCCATTTTGCAGGTACCAGCAGGATGGTACAAAGTATCGGCAAAGGTTCTCACCGCGCAATCCCAATAAGCATCGGATCCCCTTCCATAATCCTCGCAGACAGGTAAAGGGTTATCAGGCAGTTTCGAGTCGTACTTCTGCAAGGCTTTAGTCTGGCTGATCCTAATAGCCTCTCGGATCCCTAGAATCATCCTCCGCATGTCCTCGGGGTGCCGAAAGTATCCCGGGTAGATTCTGGGAGGGTCATTTGGGTTCGTACTACGCAGCAAAACGACTCCTCTGCTCTTAGGAGTTAACAAGGTCGGTAAAATCATGTACGAGTATTTGTTTCGCAAATTGCCCATGGCGACTTCGAAGGGACGTCTCGTCATGTGGATGGCCTCGTTGGCCAAGGGTGTCGAGCCTAGGGAGATGCCAGACAGCATGAGCTCCATGTTCGGCTGGAGATCTCTCGCGTTGGGATTGTCGACGTCGAGGAAAGCGACGGCTTCTACTCCTCCAACAGTGGTTAGCGGCCCCTGTCCGTTGTTCAAATAGTCGCCGACGATAGGACTGCCGGGTTTCAGTATATCCGCGGTGAGCAGAGTCACAGAATCGTTGACGAGGAAGTTGAGACCCCAGTAGGTAATGTGGTCCTGCATGTTCTTGCCCACGGGCGCGTCTTTCAGCACGGGAATGCCCAGCTGACGCAGGTGGCCAGCCGGCCCGACACCCGAGAGCATCAGCAGTTGCGGAGAGTTGATCGCGCCCGCGCTCAGGATCACTTCTCGCCTGGCCTGCACGCGGAGCTTTCTCTCGCTTTTCGTAAAGAGGACACCGTGAGCTCTTCTCGTCTCGGCGTCGATCAGAATCTATCGAATTCAATCCCTCGTTAAACGATAGCTCAATTTTTCGCTTTTTCTAGAAAAAGAAAACAATCCTAGCACGCCATCTCACCTTATCCGCGTGACTCTCTCTCGTCAAAAACAAATTCGGTCGACCCTTAATCGGATGGAGGTACGCCCTGTTACTGCTGCACCTGGAGCTGTTCTTGGTCGTCGTGTGGAAATACGAGTAGCCGATCATCTCCCTGCCGTCGTAATCCACCAGTGGAAATCCCAGCTCGACTCCCGCCTCCAAGAAGGCCTGGGCCGTTTTCGTGCGATACGGTGGCCTGGCGATATTCAGGGGCCCTCCGGTTGAATGATACTCCGCCTCGACGGTCTCGTCGCGGACCTCGAAGTTCTCGAGCTTCCGGAATAGTGGATAGACGTCATTCCAGGACCAGCCGGTGCAGCCCATTCGCTCCCAGTCGTCGTAGTCCTTGTGGTGCGCGCGCGTCGCCAGCATGAAGTTCAGCACGCTCGAGCCGCCCATGACCTTCCCGCGAGGCATTCGACACCGCTGCTCCTCGATCGCCCAGCAGTAGTTGGGCGAATACTCCATCTTGTAATTCCAGTTGATGCTGTCGGCGGTTTGCAGGAAGAGGGCCAGCAGAGGAATGTCCATTAGTGCGTTCTCTTGCACCCCCGCTTCGATCAGCAGGACTGTCACGTTTGCCACTTCGCTGAGGTAGAGTCGTTCCGCAGTGGAATCGAACGTTAAAGGATAAAAATTATTGAAAATTAAAGATAGAATGATGTGTGATGATTTGATGATCGAAATACCTTAATCTAGCAGCAACGGCGGCACCAGCACTTCCAGCACCCACAACAATAAAATCAAAAACGTCTCCATCTTTCGGGGTCATGTCGTCAAGTTCCTGTTCTAAGGCAACATCAACGTCTTGAGCGAAAAACTTCATCCCTCCAGTCGCTAAGTCGTAAAGATTTTTGATCATCGATTCCAGACGGCTAAACAAGCTTCCCGACGACATTTGGATAACACCCCCATAAGACCAGATTACAATGCAGAGTATCAGCCACGATGCTACTCTGCAATTATTTTTCCCTAACATTTCGAAGCTTTATTTTTTAATATTCTTCTTTCCTGTCCAACGAATTGAAAGTGAGTAGTCGGTTAGGAAACACTTTGATGAAAAGAGCAATACTTATTTCACATATTTATGTAAGAAAGCAGTGAGATCTTAATTACAGAGAACGTGACTAGAATAGAAATCATATAATAGTTCATTTATTTTCTCTTAAACTAAAATGCAGTTTTTATAATAAAAGTTTGAGTATAAGCAGCTGATAATTAAGTTTAAATGTTCTTCAAACAATTTCATGAAAAAATAAATATTTGAAATATGTTTAAAATAAATATTTAAAATATCTGAATATTTCATGATAAATTTGTAATATTTTTATGATAAATATTTTTAATATTTTATGATAAAATTTTTAATCAGTTTTCCCTGTGCAAACCTGCAGTAAATAGGAAAATAATAAATATCAATGTTTTAAACAATTTTGATATTTAGCTAAACAGTTTATTCTACAGTTGCATATAGTTTTTTCAGTAAAATAAAAATTTATATTTAAATGACTTTTCAGGAATAGTTTCTGTTCCTATATATACGTCAGCAAGTTTCTAGAGAGGGAACTAGTGTAAAAATCGATAGCTGAAGCGCTGAAGCTGATTCGCTGCGCTTTCCGGTAGTATACATTTCACAATTGAATTACATTTAAAACATTTAAAAACTTCTTAGGTGTAAGTAATTTTGATGAAATATTGAATTAGAATAATAAAATTTTTAAACAATTTATTCTTATTTAGAAATGAATCATATCAGTAAGAAAGCGTTCATATTAGATAATATTATTATAATCTTACTGTGCCTAAGAAAAATTCCTAATATAAGTGTACGCGGTGTATACTACTTCTACTTATATTAGAGACGAATAATTTGTCAATAGTTTATTTTTAGATTTTGACGAGGGTATTATTGACTGTTTAATTGAATGAAATTTTGAGAACTGTTGTCAATATAGTAAGAAAAATATAGTAATTAAATAGGCACGCTTCACTCAAATGCTAGTTGCATAAAACAATACGGTTTACTCTAACAATGAATTCCTAAAGGGAGCTTTCCCAATTAATAATTATAATTCATAAGTTTTTACTTAAAATTTAATAAAGGTAAAAAACATATTATACACTGTACAGATGATCCTCTATCAGCAATTAAATTTTGAATCCGAAAAATGTTATTTATAAGCCCCGCGCATCTTAGTAAAGGTATTCGCGCGTGCGCCCCATATGGCTTCGGTAGGCTGGCAGGCCTGGCACATCTCACAAGCTCATCGCTTCCATACACCTCGAAGGCATCCTCGTCGATGTATATTCGTGCTTTACGACCGAGCGTTGCGATCTGTCACACAAGTTCAGCATTCGCGTAGTGTGCAAGCGCCAGCACCAGAGAGAGAGAGAGAAAGAGAGAGAGAGATGCCCTCGGGTAGTGTCCCGTCTCGGAAACGTATCAGTGTGTGAAAAAACGCGCAAGAGTCGTCCGCTCTCTCGCGTCCGCGGTAGAGAGCGAGCTGCGAGAGCCGCCGACGAACCATCATTCGCGCTGCTTCTCTTCCCGGTTCATTACACCAACCCCCGGTTTTTCCAACAAAACAGTGCTCAGGGTCTCGAGCTCTGGCCAAGGAAGCAGGAGCTGTCGAAGAAGAAGCGTAGCTCTGTGCCGGCTCCGTTCACGCGCGTGTGTGCTTTGCTTTTCCTCGAAGATTTTGACAGAGCCGGGAGGCAGCCGACCATGGGAAACGTTCACACTTGCGGACCCAATGAGGCCCTCGTCGTGTCAGGTAAGGATTCGGCCTTTTCTAACCTAGAATGCTGACGTCCCATAGTCCCCCCGCTTCGCTTAGGCGTGTACGTCTTGGGAAAATCCCACGCGACTCCGCTGCATATGTGTGGTGTAAGAGCGCGTGCATATACGTGAATAGGAAAAGAACGCGCCTGTATTACGGAGGGGAGACGCCGCGCGCGCCTTTGACTCATCCCGGGGATAAACATCCCCACTCGATCGAGCGTAAGAGCGCGTCGCCTTTACTACTTAATGCTTACATCTACAAAATTTTTGCAGTTTTTCTGTCCTGCATTTGAAAAGGAGTGCGGCTGCCGAGAGAGACTGCCGCTGAGCGCGTCGCATCAATTTCAGCATTGATTGCCGCTTATTGTAATTTCTAGGCCAGAGGAGCAATTGCCGCTGATACAGTGGACGTTTTGTTCGAGACGCGCAGTTTTATGATTCTTCGTAAACTTATTACGTATAGTCCAGACTGCGAAGGCCACGTATGCGAGGAATTACCAAACGTACAGTGCAGTGGTGAAATATAAGACCCGACTTTTCAGTTTCGTCTTTGCACTCTTTATTATGGAGAATTTGATAAAGGGACGCTTAGATTAGTTGTAGTTTCACTCTTGACACTTTTAAGTAGATCTTAATTGAAGCTTGTTATTAACTTGTTTCTTACTTGCTGTAGTTACTTTTCCAGTAGTTTTTTTAGAAGCTTGAGAGATCATACACTCTTTTCTTTACTTTATTTCATTTTATTTTTCATTTTATTTTGTGCACACATAAACTTAATTCACTGTCTGCTTAAAGTTTTAAGTTTCTTTATGGTTCAATTGATGTCATTCAAGTTGAAAAAATATTTTTATTGGATTTAAAAAAAGAACCGAGTTTTCAAATTTCAAAATATATTTTAACAAGTAAAAACCAGAAATAGAAATTAAAAAAAAATTCTGCAAACTATGCATATTATGTAAATGTTATGAAACAAAATCATTATTTTCTTGAAAAAGTAACAATTAAAAAAACTGGATAAGCATATGCTTTTTACAGGAAGCAGACTGTAAATCATTGCAACATAAAGATTCTTATTTTCTTTGTTTATTTCATTGTTTTATTTTTGTTCTAGGCATCAGAGACTTTTATTTTTTGCTGCTTCACAGGTTTCATTAGTTTTTTCAACAAATTCCGAAAGAATATAATAGACTTTGATAACAGATCGTGTGTAATTTTTTTTGTAAATTATCCATTTTTTATTTAAATTTAGTGTTGAATGGTTTGTGCTAATTATCAATTAGTTGTGTTATTGCGGTATCACTCAATCATTAGTACCAGTGTAATACCACAACTCATAAACATATGTAGTGTTATTATATTTTGTATCAGAGTGTTTATTTTATAATTAAAAATATATAAAATTTATATACAGTAAGTTATTTTTTCATATGTACAAAGATTTACACATTTCTCCCGACCACTCATACTCCCTTTTATTATATAATACACCCTCATTAATTAATTAACCTTCACTTAAACTCAATAGAGTTTGCTGCTAATCTTATAATACAAGATTCCAGATGAATTATGTCAGCCAAATTATATGACCATTGTCATGTATCGAATCTAATATGACTCTCGTATTATTTACAAAAACATTAAATGTAGAAAAATTTACAAGATAATATTATAAAAGTTTGAATGTTTCTTAATTCTAACAAATAAATCATCAATTCATGCCATTTTGAAAAAGAATAATCAACATTCAATACTTGCAAAAAATAAACAATAGATAACAATACAGGTCAAACAAATTTACATTACTACTTCATGTTTGTGTCAATTTAGTCTTCTATCTCTAAAAATAAGAGGCAGTTTCTTTGCACTCCCGCACTTGTTCAACGCAATTGCATTTTCATCCTAATCTCATATTACTCGGAAATGAGTACCATAAGTTTTACAACAAGTTATTTTCCGTGAATGCATTTAACACTAATGCGCGTTATCTACACGTGGAAAATAATCTTTTAAACTTTCATAGTACGTCGCTGATAACTGATAAAAGTATTGAGAACTGATTATTTGACTTGGTTTTATAGTGTTCATTACAGTTTGAAAAAAGCTACATATTAAAGTATAATATGAAATATGATACTAACAGGGTCACGGGTATAACGGTTTTTAAATTTCTTAATTGACGTTGCCATTTTTAAAAATTTATCGGCCGTAATTTGTTAATTACGCGAAGCTGAAGTCAATCGAGTTTGGCAGCGGCCTGCCAGCTCTCCTTGATCATGTCGGCTCCCTTCTCGCCGATCATAAAGATGCCGGCATTGACGTGTCCAACCGGCATCGTCGGCATGATCGATGCGTCGACGACCCTGAGCGAGTCGACACCGTAAACTCTTAGCTGGGGGTCAACGACGGCGTTGGGATCGGTGGCCGGGCCCATTTTGACGGTGCCGATTTCGTGGTTCATCATCGAGGGTAAGTGCCGGATGGCGCACCTCCAGTAGTCGTCGCTGGCGAACTCGAGGTTCCCGCAGCCGGGGATCTTGGCGTCGTGCAGCCTGCTGCCGTAAGCGGCGAACGGCTCCGTCTTGGAGAGCTCGATCGCGTGCTTGAGGCCCTCGAGAATGATTTCCAAGTCGGCCGGGTGCTCGAAGAAGTTTGGCTGGATGACGGGCGGGTCCAGGGGGTTCTTGGACTTCAAGGTGATCCGGCCGACGCTGCGGGGGTTCTGGACGATGGGCCAGATGGACCAGGCGTCCTGGTTCTCGATGGGCCTGTAGACGGCGTCGTAGAGCTCGTCGGTGATGCCGAGGGCCCTGCGCAGCGAGGCGCCGCCGTCCGAGTGGAGCGAGCCTCCGGCGAAGAGGAGCTCGACGTCGGGTCGCGAGTCCGGGGCGTACTTGGTGCGGATGAAGGCCAGGGCCTCGGCGCCGCCCGGGATGGTCATGAGGCCTCGGTTCTGCAGGGCGTACTCGAGGATGACCCCCGGCTGCGCGAGCTTGCTACGCAGCAGGCTCACGCTCTGGTTGACCATGAAGGTCAGGCCCAGGAAGCCGACGTGCTCGTAGAGGTTGTAGCCGACCTTCGAGTCCCGGAGGACCTCGATGCCCAGGCCTTCCAGGTGCTCCCTGGGCCCGATGCCCGAGAGCATGAGGAGCTTCGCCGAGTCGATGGTCCCGGCCGATAGTACGACCTCCTTGCTCGCTCGGACCCTGTATCTCTTGCCGTTCCTCAGGTACTCGACGCCGTAGGCTTTCTTGCTCGTCTTGTCGATGAGCACCTTGGTCGCTTGGGCGTTCGTCAGGATGTGCAGGTTCGTTCTCCTGACCCGCAAGTAGGCCTTGGCTGCGCTGCACCGCTTCCCCTGGTCCATGTTCACCTGGATGTAGGAGAAGCCCACCTGGTCCCTGCCGTTGTAGTCGACGATTTTGTAGCCCATCCGCTTGCCTGCTTTCAGAAAAGCCGTCGACAACTCGGTGTGGTAGGGCACGTGCTCCACGCACAGGTAGCCGTCCGTGTTGTGGTACGAGGAGTTTGTCACGCCTGCAATTCATTATCTTATTATTAGTTACTTTAATTAAGGAAATCCACGCTTTGGGGACTGTCGCAGTGCTGTCAGTTCGTGTATTGGAAAAGAGCGATGAAGGCGACCGTTCTTACCGAGGAATTTTTTGTTTTATTGCAAAGGAAAGTCTAGCCGATACTATCAATTATATTATTTTGTCCGATGGAGTAGTAGAAAGTAAAAAGTAATTTCTAATAAATTCCAGCTAAAAAATTTTAACTGTATTTAATGAAACAGATCTCTAAATTTCTACTGAAAGTGCATTGATGTTTTAAAGATGTACTACATGTAAATGACGACAATCGTTTTCAAGTATTTCGGCTTGAATGATGAATAATTCAACTTGGCGAATGCATGCATAAATAAACTCATAAATAACTACTTGTTCTTTTTTCACGCTTTAAATTGATTAAAATGAGATCGTTGTGAAAGGGAGAAACGAAAAATTATAGAAGCTCATTATTGACCCATTGATTAGTCATTGACTACAGTTGCGAGGCGTCTTACGTTGGTCTGGTGGTATATACGTATACCGTGACGTAATGCCAAATAGAATTCCGTTGGCGAAAATTGCATAAGTCGAAATGGCGTGGCAATTGCTTTAGCGCTGCACGTGTTTAAATGGTTTTTTTATTCAGGGGTCGCTTTCGTTGCCCGCATAGTAAAAGTGCTGTTACCGTAACCGTCCAATGACCTAGTAAGCGATCGTTTCGATAAATAAGCCTCGTCCACGCATGGCACAATTGTGATGAAAATACTCACCGGGCACCTTGAACCTCTCGCTCTTCTTAAAGTACGGAAGCACCTCTTCGTAGGACCAGCCGTCGTTGCCGAGGGCGGCCCAGATATCGTAGTCGACTCTATTGCCCCTGGTGTGTATCATGTAATTGAGAGTGCTGGTCCCGCCGAGGCACTTGCCTCTGGGCCAGGGGCACTGCTTGTTCTTCATGCCCAGACAGGCCCTGGATTGGGGCTCGACCTTGTAGCCCCAATTGTAGTCGGTCAGCTGGAAGAAGCTGACCAGCACGGGGATCTGGTTGAGGACGCCCTCGGCGCCGCCTGCCTCGATCAGGAGCACCCTCCACTTGCTGTTCTCCGAGAGTCGGTTCGCCACTACGGAGCCTCCCGATCCCGCTCCCACGACGATAAAGTCGTAGGGAGTCTTGCTCGGCTCGCTCACGATGTTCTCGTTCACCTGGTTGTGGCTCCGGAAGATGTCCAGGATCGACTGGGAGGATGCGCTCCTGCTCGAGAGCGCCAGGAGGACCATCGGGAGAAACGCTCGCCACCCCATTTTTCTGCCTTTTTTACACTGTAAAGTACGGACTATTTAGTATATATTAGTCTTTATACTTTTTACAACTACACGGAGAAAAATTTTGGTTAAAAATTACAAAATAAAATTCGGGCAAAAATTACATCTACTATGTTAATCGCGGACCCGCCTCACATTTGAGTAAATTTTTAAGATGACGGTATGGTAAAATTTTCTCTACTCATTTGAATGAGCTATTATTTCTGTTGCTTCTTTGTTTATATATTATAAGGTTATGTTATTGACATTCTTTATTCAAAAAATAACCTAAGAAATGATTTTTTAACCTA
>UCOM01004390.1:0-12650 GCA_900474385.1 Ormyrus pomaceus
TTTTTTTTAATCGATAGGATTTGATCTCACCTTTCAAATGCGGGGAGTTAAAATACTGTACCGTTAATAATTGAGAATTTATACGTGATTAAACAACAATCGATTTTTCTTAGATTTTTGCTAAAAAACCACATAACTTGAAAAATCGAGCGTTAGGTCGGACGGACGCGGCTTCCTTGATATTTTAACATTAGAAAACATATCCCAAAGTTACAGGAAAATTCATTATCCATATGTCATGTGTTCTCCTTGTAAGCTAAAATGATCTACATTTATTTAAACAATTTATCCACTACGTATTGTTAGGTAGGTAAGGCATTTTTTTCTTTTATTTCAAAATTGCTGCAACTTATTTCAATGCAAACAATTTAAGTACACGATCTTGCCCTTTAAATACCTATATACTAATTTTTTATAAAATTTTTACGGGTGCACAAGGCGGGTCCATTTCAACAATAACGTTTTCGTACATTCGGAAAGTTTTAAAACGCTAATACATATTTTGCATTGTAAAAAGCTACTTCCATTTCTTCAATTACGTAAATTACATTTTAATATGAAATTTGTAAAATATTTTAATATTTAAGTAATTATGTAAAATAAATTATGTTTATATTTGTTATTTGTACTTCTAAATTTATAAAATACAAATGCAGAGTCAACCTAGAAGCCAGAAACTCATCTATACGTGATTCTAAACGATAGATAATCTATAATCAATCGATGAAAAACTTGAATAAATATTCACGTGTTTATAGCCATGCTACTGATAAGAAAAGCGTTTGTCATCAGTATTACTTTTATAGTTTTTATTCGTACATCAAAGAAAAGGTGTGAAGACTAGTATTAATGAAATAATTAGAAAAAATTCTACGGCATTCCTGAATACTTCTGAATACATACTGTATAGGCACACTAAATAAACTAACTTTTAATACAGAAAATTTTTTTCTTTAATCAACAAAAGTCCGTTATGAATTTTTGAAATTGTCAAATATTTGTCGACAACATTATGCAATAAGTATTAACAAAGGTCTGCGTGAAAACCACGTCTCTTTAAATGCCATACATAAAAAGTTATAAACAAATTTGTAGTCGCAATTCCAGCAAGCTCGAAGGTGCCAACTTTCTTTGCGATTCGGTTTTATTGCTCTAAAAGTAACTGCTCATTATATTTTATAAGACGTCAATCAATTCAGCGTCAAATTCTCTTACTTTTCATATGTTTTTTGTTATCTTCCTATTGTTTTAAATATGTCAAAATCACCATTTATCTTTATATTTATATCTATATATCCATAAGAAAAGAGCGCTCTCAATGTTAAGGTTTAAAAGGTAATTCTTATTTATTCGATATATGAGGCCCCTCCCTTACTTTAAGGGACCCAAATAATGCCTAAGATTTTAAAATGTCTTAAAATATATAAATCCTATATGTATATAATGTAGGGTTTCTTAAAAACATAATTTGAATCTCAGATTCTTAGTTCACAGATGAAGCTTGATTTGTAAAAAAAAGTAAGTTTACTATTCTATCTTCTAAATGAACGAGCTTGACCTAAGTAAGATGGAATAAATTACCACGATGAATAAGTATTAATTCTGTTTAATATGAAAACAAATATGTTTATAAAGAACCAAAATTGTATCTTTGAAAAATGCGAATATAAAGGAAAATTTTATTTTGAAAATTATTACAATAATGCTAACAAACCATAGATCAGACTATTAGAACTTGGCTGCCTCCTTGGCTCGAGTCATTATTATATCTGATCCAATGTGCAAATGCTAAAGTAGCCCTTAAGACATTGATCATACAGTCTGGGATTGTCCTTTATTAAAACATCGAAAACCAGACTTGACTAAATCTCTCGAAGGATTTAAAATATCCATCCCTACCACTATGTCGGAATTACTAAAAAAACCAAACATTACGCCCTGTAAAATTGTTTATAATTTTCTAAAAGATTGTCAAATTACTGTTTATTATGTTATTGTCTGTACTGCAAAGTATATGTATAGCTAATAAGTCTCAATTAAGATTTTAAAGCTCATTAATAATAATAAAAAAAATATGAAACGTTTAATGTTATTTTAAAAAGATCTATAATCAACGATTCGACTGTCAATATCTTCATGCTCTTTATAATCACAAAGTATCTTGATTGATTCTATTTTTATAATATCGCATATTTTTTGTCTTTTGCAAATATCACAATTACCTTTTTAATACCTAAATTCTGCAGTATTTTTAGATAAAATAATCGTGTAATGGTAATTAAAATACATCTGCAACTTTTCAAATTACTGGGTATATTTATCCACAAGTCTATACTGGGGACTGATGAAAATATTGACTGCTGAGTCGATCGTTGATCTTCAAAACTACAAATATGCATTTAACGCATAAAGACTTTAGTGTCTATTATCTCTTCTTTATTTACGTTAAAATGAAAATATCGCTTATTGTAGTAGATGAGCTGCAACAATAGAAAAAGAAGCAGTATCTATAATTACTATTTTTACTCTATTATCGAACAAGATTATTTTAAAATTGACACTTCTTTCCAATTTGATAATACATATTATTATATAAAATATTTTATTTAATGGTAAAGACATTTTATAGTTTGCACTACCACTTTTTTATAGTTAGTTATCTTAAAAATGCATACTATAAATTCAAATATATTATAAAATCAAAAATACTATGTTATAATAGTCTAATTATACTTGCCAATAGCGAAATGTAATCAATTACAGTTCGTAGAATTTTAAACAACACATGTAAGTATTCAATGACAAAAATTACTCGCAAGTGGAAACGTAGAAATCCAGTTTTTTCATCCAAAGTTACAGAACATCATATGGTTATATGTGTGAAAATAGACATGCCAACATCGGAATAATAGACCGCTCTTCAGCATTCCTGAATGAAAATATGTAAATTTCAATTTGAATCCAATTTTCGCATTGTGAATTAATATTTGTTTCCTGAATCTCAATGTTAACGACAAACTGTGATGGATCAAGCTGCATATTTTCTCTGGAAATTTCAAAAGATTTATTTTATTAAATAAATAATTTTTAATTTTGTAAAATGCTTATGGCACAATATTAATCCAGTGGCACGGTAGTGCCGCGGAGGCGAGTTTTTATAATTATATTTATTTATGGAAAGAAACAATAAATGCACTATTATATTACGTTCGTTTATTTCATCACTATACTTGAAAATAATTGTTTAAAAACACGCATTCCTACTTTTCTGACGAATTTAAAAACAAGTGTAGATCCTCACTTTGCGGAACGTTGACTGCGTGTGCGAAAGAATATCGAAAGCGTCGACAGAGACATCAAAGGCAGTGCAAAAACAATTTCTACTCTATACTCCAGAAAAATTATGACTAATTTATTAATAATACTGTCATCATTGTTAGAAATGACGTAAAAGAAACGTTTATGTTCAGAAATACAAAGTACACACGATATCAAGAAAATTACAGACTTGACTTACATAGCTTATATCAAAGTACATAGAAAAAATTACTTCTTCGTGTTACCAGGCGTTTAAGGGGTTGGAATTATTAATCAGACCTCTACCATGTACTGCAAGGGGAACCTTACATTCTATCTTTGGCGGAAATGTTTTTTTATTCAACAAAGTATAGAATGATGGGAAAAATATTTCTCTGCAAGCAATAACATATGCATTGTCGTAATTATTTTTCAATAATTGCGACGTAGAGAACATATGTCACCCCTTGGCGTTGGTATTACAATATTCGACATCAAAGATAGGAATTGCGGGGAAAACTGACGTGTATGCATAGCTAATAAGCAACGTCGGCAACTTTGTCGCACTTTTGCAAATGCATCTTTAATGATTACTCTTTCCAGATATTCCCTTTAATAATAGCATGCTACGATATCTAACAAAAATTTATATTTTTTCATATTCAAATAATTTAAGTAGTCTACCTCTTTTGATTTCATTTAATCAATATTGTGTAAATGTTTTTAAAAACTGTTTATTGTATAAACGATTGTCCATTTCTTATTGAAAAATGTAGACTGCATAAAAACAATAGATATAAAGTAACACCATATTGCTACACATAAGCCACAAGTAAAATTATTTGTGATATAGGCAAATTCAGATTAATATGGGCTTTTATAATAAACAGTAAAAAATTGACTTTAAATTTAGAAGAATGTAGCTTTACAGTGGCAATAAAACTTAATTTAAACTCAATTTAAAATTATATTTTGATTTACGATTTCTGTAGGTTATTTATATGCACATAATAGTTTGAAAAGCAGAACTATAGAAAATTATCAACAAATAAAGGTGCAATTTTGTATTACGCACCTAGGGACGCAAAGTATTGACGTGCTATGGGCTTGCCATTTTACCTCCCGTGGAGCATATACTATTTTTTGCCTAGCGAGGACGAAAATACAACGTTCCCGATTCGGTGCAGGGAGGGAAAGTAGTACTTTCGGCCCGCTAGGCAAAAAAATACATTTACTAAATAGTATATTACGCACCTAGGGAGGTAAAGTATTGGTAAGCTCATAGGTTCCCGATTCGGCGCCGGGAGGGAAAGTAGTATTTTCGGCCCGCTAGGCAAAAAAATTAATTTTTAATGTAGAATTAAAAAACAATAATATTTTTAAATTACTTCGAACTTAAACTATTTTTCAATAATCCACACATTTTTTCTTCGTAAAAAATCTAGGTAGAATATGTAAAAGCGAGAGAAATGAAATAAACAAAATTTGCAAATGCGAATGTGTCAATATATTTTTAAGGTATTCACACGAGGAAATATGTATTTATTAAAATTACCAAGTCAGGCTTCAAAAGATCTATAACTACAAGTAAGACACTTAGCGGTTGAATTACTGACAATATTGGTATTATTGATAAGGTAAGACAGAGGAGCTAAGAAAGGAACTATTTTTGTGCCCTGCGAAAGACTTTCTTTCAGTGAATGATTAATGAACGCAAAAGGAGGAATGCAAGAAAGTTGGCGCTAGCTTGATACTGCAGCACTTCAAATACCGACTTTGGCAAGCCAGTATTCGTTACTTCATAAAATAATTCCGCGAATTTTTACAATTTTAACAGAAATAAAGGATAATGAACGAACATATTGCACCCATACCATTTCGCATATTGAAATTCTGTGGTTTATGGCGTCCCTTAACATGGTCTACTTGGCGAGCTACAATGTACAACATCTACACCATTATGATGCTGATAGTATTGGTCACGATCACGCTGACCGTATTAATAGGCGTCTGCCAGATGCCTGTCACGGAAGATACATTTGCGGAAAATGTGTTTCTCATGTTCGCTCTCATCAATGCCGTCTTCAAAGCTGCCAATGTATTGCTCTCGCGAAGACGTTTTATCAAAATGTTGGATATGGTCCAGGATGACAGGTGGCACAAGCTTCGTAATACTGAGGAAACAGAGATTCGTGACAAATATAAAAAAACAATACGGTTAGTTGAAATTATTTTTATATATAAATTAATCAATAATTCTGTAATTTTCTCAGCTCGTGAAGGTGTTAATTCAATTTAACTTGTTAGGTTTTTTTTTGTACTTGAATACTGTCGATTATAATAAACGTATTTTTAGTTTAAATCTATATAGATCTAATTGAAATACTGGAGTAAATTTTAATTTATTGATTAATACCAAGTACAATTGCGATAAAATTATGCAAAAGATGCCATTGTGCGACAAAAATAGAGTGGATTAAGTCGCTCACGTGTCTCTTTCGTAGAAAGATCAGTGTTTATTTTACAACTGCAGTCTTCGTTGCGATAGCTCTGCGAGTGATAGCACCTCTTCTCGATCTGAGTGGAGAGATAAAATTACCAGTAAATGCTTATTGTCCCTGTAACATCAAGGGTTCTGGCTGTTATTGGTCTTTGTATTGGCATCAAGCAATTGGAACTGGTGTTGCCACGTTGACCCACGCTGCTAAAGACTGTCTTATATCAGCACTTTTGCTACAAGCAAGTTCTCAATTGGAAATACTCAAACTCAGACTACTAAGCATCACAGAAATATGTGGACATGCAAGGAAACAAAACAGAGTGGCGATAAGTGCTGAATTTATTGAATCGAAACTCATAACAGAATGTATACAAGATCACGAAAGTATTTTCATGTAAATAATCTTTTATGAAAATTTCATCTAATAATTATTTATTAATAACAGTGTTTCAAACAGGTTTGCAAAATTATTAAATGACAGCCTTAATGTCATGCTATTTGGGCAAATAGCTGTAACGATACCAAATTTATGCTTAAGCATTTACCTCATGTCAAAACAGAATATTGCAAGTATGGAGTTCATGATGACTTGTCAATTTTTTTCTGCAGTTGTAATTGAATTATTTTTCTTTTGTTGGTATGGAAACGAAGTAACATTGAATGTGATTTTTCATTTACTTGAATTTTAAATGTCATAAATTAACAGAATAATTTATGAAATCAATTTTTGTTTAGAGTCTTGATGTTGAAAATGCAGTTTATGAAATGGATTGGTTCATTTTATCAACGCGTTCCAGAAAAGAATTATTAACAATGATGATGCGAACATCGAAACCAATTTTGTTTAGGGTTGGACCAATAATGAATATGAATATTGATTCATTTTTAAACGTACTCCCATATTTGTGTTATATTACGCAAGATGAATTTTTTCCTACCATAATAAGAAATTTATTCCTTTTTTAGATCATGAAGACTTCGTATTCAGCCTTTAGTGTTTTACAATCCACTGGAAAATAAATGAAAAATATAATTATAAAATAATGTGATCATAAAATGAAACATTTAGATTTCCTAATATATTATAACTTATTTTAAATTTTATTTTTAATAAATTATTCTATTTTAGTTTTGATTGTAAAAAATTATTTATATAAGAGTTTATTGTTGTGTAGATTTTATTACTTTATACTAAAACAGCAGATATTTTTACAAGTCAAATCTCTCAATTTTCTAACACATAAATATGAATACAGCTACATTGATTTAGCCTAAAATTCAATTTTTCAAAAAGTTAGTTAATGCATTTAATAGACTGAATGGGCGTGATTTTTTTATATATTTGTATTAGAAAATATATCTCAAAGTTCCAACAAAATCTGTGACCCAAACTTGAGAAACTCTTCTGGTCAGTACGATAAATAAAAGTAGACTGACTGTATCCCAGCAAAAACTTGAAAAAATAGCAAACTGCGCAGCCGCACAAGCGGTGAAAGATTGTATTGAGAATGAATTGAATCTCTAAACTTTTCATGGTTTAATTGATAACGAATTATAAATTTATAAGAAGGGGGCACATCGAGTATCACGCAAGCTATAGCAGCAGTGTAAATTTTACAGAAGTAAATACCTATCAATCACGTAATTTTTCAATTAAAAGAGTTGATTTGGTATAAAATATTAATAAAGCTATCGATAAAGTATTTGCAGAGGTTTGACTAGAATAAAGAGTGGGGGCATTACAAACTGCAGTCACAGATAAACTTTTATGAAGTTAAGATCGTTATAGTATTTAGAAACATAAGTTAATTTATGTAAACATAATGTCGGAATGATTTGGTCAAAATTATGAAATTTTTCTTTACAACAAGATAATGAAATTCCAAAACAGCCTCGAATACAGACTTCTACCCATATCGTTTACTGTATTAACTTTATGTGGAACGTGGTATCCAGAAAATTCATCGGACAAAGAAAAACGGCTTTATAAAATATATACTATATCTATTTTAATTTCGGGGATAATTTTATTTATTGAAATGTTTGTTAATATTGTCATTGCCATTAAAAATGATACTTTTAATTTAGAAAATGTCTTTGCTGCAATCGTCTTTGCAGTAGGACTTTATAAAAAAATTAATATTTTATATTACCGACAAAGAATAATAAATTTTATTTGCAATTACTCATATAATCAGTGGTATCAGCCAAAAAATCTAACAGAAGCACTTATACACATAAAAATTCAAGTAGAAACTAGGTTTGTATAAAAAGCATGTTATTTTAGTCGTTTTCATAACAAGTGCATCAAATTTTGTGTTTGATCGCCGTGCACGAGGCCCGATGACACTATAAGTAATGTTTTAACTTGGACATAATATTTGACACGAGGATATGTTAAGTATTTTTTCCAAGCTGCAAACATTATTTTTTGATTCAGTGGTCGTTAAATTGCATTTTGAAACATTTGAAAAATGCGTGAAGTGCAACTTTAGGCACATTTAGCGCACTGAATGAAAAGAAATATTACACTTCCAGAAGAAAGTATAATTTGTATACACTAAGGTACATAAAAAGCTATTAACGCAAACTTTGTTTTAGATGGGTTACATTTTTATACGCAATTTTTATAGGCATATCTATACTTCTTAGAGCACTTACGCCTATATTAGAAGCTGGAACTTTAATTGTTTTGCCATTGGATGCGTGGTATCCATATAGCGTAGATAATTTAATCGCATTTTGGTTGACTTATTGTCATCAACTGATTAGTGGTATAACATTGACATGTATGCACCTTAGTATTGATACTCTATTTGTCGGGCTACTTCTTCAAATGTGTGGTCAATTACAAATTTTGAAGCATAGGCTACGAAAAATTGGGACGCTAACTAGTGGCAAACAAATTCAGTGTAACACAAACAATTCACAACTTCTCGGTGCTATAATAGCGCAACGTATTCGTGAACATGAGAATATATTTCGGTAAAATTTTCATGCATTACTCAACATTTAAAGTTTAGTCAAATAAATTACTGTATTATGTGTATTAAGGTTTGGAGATAATTTGCAACAAACGTTTAAGCCAATACTTATGGGTCAAATGGTTGTTGTTGTACCCAGTCTAATTATAAACGTATATTTTCTTTCTGTGTACACGGATAGATTAAATTCCAAATATTTTACAACATTCTTTTTTGCTCTAGTATCATTAATGCAAATCTATATGTTTTGTTGGTACGGTAACGAAATTGTTTTAGGCGTAAGTATTTTCTTACTAATCTTATTAAACGTTATTTTTTAAAATATGTCAATATATATGTTAACGTCTGATTATAACCCTACATACCTGTTGTAATAGCCAAAATTTAAAAAGTCCTTCATTTCAGAGTATGGACGTTGGTGATGCACTGTACGAATGTAATTGGATGGCTCTTGACCAAAAATCGAAGAAAATTCTTTTAATGATAATCATGCGAACATCAAAATCTATCTTGATATCAGCAGTAGCTGCCATTCCATTGAATATAGATTCCTTCATAAAAGTAAGTTCAAAATGTTATAAAAATGTAAGAAAATTATATATTTTAATTAAAAATTAACTTTTAGATAATGAAAACTTCGTACTCTGCATTCAATCTACTTCAACAAACAACAAATCAATAGAAATTTTCTACAATAAATGCATTTTTTAGCTCAAAAAATGAATTAATCCTCATAATAATAAGGAAATTAATCGACTGATGGAAATGATTAAATTAAATTTACACTTAAATTTGTTTAAATCTTTTTTTACGCATAACTTAAATTTGTTTAAGCGAATTTTATTTGAAATGATGTACTGTTACTTACAAGTATTGTAGAATGAACATGCATACTTAAATTTTACCGCCTTTATCAATTGAAATATGTAATTTTATTTTTTTTACGCGTAAAGTTTTTCAAGCGTTTAGATCATTTTAGTAAAAATTTTGTATACATAAAATAATTAACAGCACAAACTACATTTATTGAGATTTTATAAATGCAAAATATAAAATAACATAACAAAGATTATTTTTAAAATTTTTAAATTTTATAATAAACAAATAATTTCTTTTTTATGTACAATCGAAGCGAATATTTTGTATATCCATTTGAGTTTTATATAAAATTAAAATCTCAAGAGAATTTTGTAACTGTTATTTATTTTACAAGATTTAAAAAGAATTTTAAAATTCGTAGAACTGTTTCTCTTTTGCAGTGTAAATGGACTATAACTATTGGTGATGTAAGTTGTCTTAATCTATAGGGAATTGTAAAATGCGCAGACGCGTGTATGATAATTAATTCTCTTACTAATGAATTGACAGTCTAAACGTTTAATAGGCTAAGGAAAGAAAAATTAAGAATTCACCCTAATAAAAACTGTCACGCAAACGTTAGTATAATGTAAATTTTATGTTAGCTTTATGAGTACCTTCTATTGCTATAATATTATTTTACAATTAAAAATGCTCGGTGGATCTATAGCATTTACACCGATATTGATAGCTACCGTAGATAGTAGTAAGAGTTCGAGAATGGATACTGACAGTCGGAACATACTTTCTGCTGAGTTTTGATCATTAGCATAATACCTAAGTACATATAATTTAATTTGCTATTTCTAACTTTATTGCTCAAAGAAAATGTAATAAATTGTCCAGTTAGTTACAAGAACGTTTTCCTAGTGTACAATGAAATTTCAAAACAGTCCAGAACATCTTTTTTTGCCTATACCGTTTACTGTACTTACATTTTGCGGTACTTGGTATCCTGAAATTTGGTCAGTAACAAAAAAACGAATATATAAATGTTGTACAATAGTATTATTATTACTTGGAATTACCTTATTTCTCGAAATATTTACTTACGTCATTATAACAAGTGGTACTGATAAATTTAGTCTTGAAAACGTTTTCGCTGCAAATGTTTTTGTCGTAGGAATTTATAAAAAGATGAATATAGTAAGATACCGTCAAGAAATATTAGAACTGATTTTCCTTATTAAGAAGAGTAAATGGCATAATCCTCAAAATTCTGCAGAAGTTAAGATTCATAAAAATAATCAATTAGAAACAAGGTAAGTACAATAAATGTTCTTATACTACATTAATGTTACATAAATTAATACTATTTTTGCAGAAGAATATCTTTTATTTATACAATTTTTATTGGATTAGCTCTTCTTCTTAGATCAGTTGCACCGATAATAGAATCTGGAACAATAATAATTTTACCTTTAGAAGCTTGGTATCCTTACAATGTTAATTCTCTTATTATGTTTTGGTTCACCTATTTTCATCAAGTTGTATGTGGTGTAATGTTGACATGCATGCATCTTGCAAGCGATATTTTATTTGTGAGCCTACTACTGCAAGTGAATTATCAATTGAAGATTTTGAAATGTAGATTGCAAAATTTGGGAAATGAAGATAAACATAATCATGGGATTCAATATAAAGTGCATGATGAAAAAGTTATTAAAGACTTAATTGTGCAACATATCGAGGAACATGAAAGCATTTATCGGTAAAATCTACAAAATGTTTCAACGAATTAAACGTTTAACTTAATTAATATAAACATTTTTTGTGAAGGTTTGGAAATAAGTTGCAGAAAACGTTTCAGCCAACACTTATGGGTCAAATGGTGGTGCTTATACCTAATCTTATTATAAATATATATTTTCTATCCGTATATAATGAAAGACTTAACTTAAAATACGTTATGACAATTGTATTCGCTTTAGTACCTTTGATGCAAATCTGTATGTTTTGCTGGTATGGCAATGAACTAGTCGTAGGTGTGAGTGCGATAAATATTTTGCTTCTATTTAAAAGAATTTTATTTAAAAGCATTCTCCTTGCGCACATTATTTTTCCTTACGAGTGCGAGAATACATTATGCTACAAGTGCAAAAAGGAGGCGTTTCTCACTTCGCTCAGGCAACAAACTATACCTGTGTGAGAAACACCTGCTTCGTACACTTGTATCGGAATCGGACGCTAATCAAACGCGTGTGGGAATGTGATATTTTCCACATGCAAATTAGGCACGCAAAATCGCATTTTTCAAACTGACTTAGAAAACAATTTTTTCTTGTAGAGTTTAGGAATTGGCGATGCTCTTTACGAATGTGATTGGACTGGCTGTGACCAACCAACTAAAAAACTTCTGTTGACAATAATTACTCGAACATCAAAGTCAATTCTCATGTCAGCTGGCTCTGTCATACCGTTAAACATAGAGTCTTTCATAAGAGTAAGATTAGTCCATGCGTAAGTGCACCGGAACATTTTAAAGCTTATAAATTTCTAAAATTGCTGTTTCAGATAATGAAAACTTCATATTCTGCATTTAATCTTCTTCAGCAGACTATAGTAGATTAGCGATCCACCATCTAGATTGATATTTTAGTAGACAATACATTTTAAGAATTATGGAAAATTATATTATTTTTGCTGAGATATTAAATTATTTTTTAAATAAATCTTTATTAATACCGAATTGATGACAACTATTATTTTTACAAAGGTAAAAAGTACATCTTATTTTTTATTACACTTCACATGATTATAAATAAAAATATAGTATATTATTTAAAGACTTATTCTATTAAGCGCAAGTTTATTAATATAACAACGTAAAAATATTTTATTATTATTCAATTTTTTTTGCTTCCTCCTAGAGGAAGCATTGTGATAGTAATTTTTGGAGTTGTTCGAAAAAACGGTTATAACGATATTTTAAGGTGTCAGGAACAAGAATAAATGATTTTTGAAAAATGTCTGTATGGATGTATGTGTGTGTGTGTATGTATATGCCGTAT
>UCOM01004391.1:0-12611 GCA_900474385.1 Ormyrus pomaceus
CATTTTGATAATATTCTTCTAAACTCGGACTATGTTTTTTGCTAGTATCATCTGAATGATGATATACTAGCAAATAACCCAGATAGCAGCATGTGCCGAGCACAATCTGCTCAGCACGGTATGCCACCTAGGTGGCGACAGAGTGAAGCATCGTTTGCACAAGCACGTCGTGCTTCTGACAAGCTAGTATCGTGTGGAACGAAATGCATGACAATTCCGGCGAAATTCAAGCACGACGCGCGGGAAATGTATCGCCGTGATGCAACACGACGTGCTGTGAAAATATGAAGGTTAGAAACCGCAGCCAAAATCGTTAAACAATAAATAAAGAAGCCCGTCACCCCCGTAGCCCGGGAGAGTACTTAATTATAGTAATTATTAAAAATGATCCTTTAAACAATAAACAATAATACGTAATCCCCTTAACCACGAAACCCGGGGGAGTATTTATAGTTATTAAAAATAATCCCTTAAACAATTAATAAATAATACGTATTAAGCCCCTCAACTGCGAAACCCGGGGAAGTATTTCAAAATTGTAACAATTCTTTAAGCAGTAATAGAGTAGGCCCGACAACCACGTAGCCCGGGGAAGTAATTCGAGATGATAAATTATTAATTAAGCAATAAATGAAAAAGCCCGTCAACCCCGTAGCCCTGGGAAGTATTTGAAGATTATAAACAATGTTTTAAGCAATAAATAAAGAAGCCGGCCGTCAACCCCTTAGCCCGAGGAAGTATTTCAAGATTATAAACAATTCTTTAAGCAATAAATAAAGAAGCCCGTCACCCCCGTAGCCCGGGGGAGTACTTATAGTAATTATTAAAAATAATCTTTTAAACAATAAATAATAATACGTAAGCCCCTTAACCACGAAACCGGCCGGGGGAGTACTTATTGTTATTAAAAATAATCCTTTAAACGATAAATAATACTTAAGCCCTCAACCACGAAACCCGGGGGAGTATTTATAGTAATTAAAAATAATCCTTTAAACAATAAAAAATACATAAGCCCTCAACCAAGAAATATAAAATAATACGACGTACGCCCCTCAACCGGAAAACCCGAGAGAATATTTAATGATTATAAATAATTCTTTAAAATTAAAAATTTTTATTTTTATTAAGATCAATTTAAAGTTATTTCGAATATTCAAGTATCCACTTGGTCTTGGCTAGGCCAAGAAGTATTATATTTAATAAGTATTATATTTAATTAATTTTAAGCAATTTCCTTTTTCATTTATTTGAATGAGAAAGGGATTAAATTAATTAAGATCAAGAAGCGCAAGAGTGGTTTTATCTAATTGGCCAGTTTCTATACGGATACACTGAGAGAATTTTCGAGTAAAAATTACCCCCAAAATTAGGCTAATCGCAGGACAATGTGATTTTCTGGATAATATTTAGCCCGTTTTAGAATAATATTTACTCTAATTGAGTAATTTTTACTCTAATTTCGAGTAAATTTTATCCAGAAAATCGCGTTCTCCTGCGATTAGCCTAATTTAGGGGGTAATTTTTACTCGAAAATTCTCTCCGTGTAGCCAGCAGCAAAGTAGAGTCCATTTTAAAATGTTCTAATCTAACTTAACATTAATAACATAATCTAACCTAACATGAATAACATAAACTCTCAGGCCAGTTTTAAAGTACAAACGAAATTTTGTATGAAATGTTTGATGTTAAATAATCAACATGACTCATCCATCAACAAATGCACCCATATCAGAAATTTGAAAGAACGCCAGTAGGTTTCAGGAAGAACCTCGCAAAAAGAGCAGTGAAGAATTGCAAAAAACTAAATATACTCGAAGAGCAATGGAGATATAAGTGCTCCAAGACTAGATCAAGCAAGTAAGCAGAATAATCTTCAGTGATATTCAGCAGTGTAATCAACAAGTTTAAATTAAAAAAAAAAATGATTGAAGCTTGCAAACTACAGTGCTTGCCAATTTGAGGAATGTAAATGTAATGGCTAGAAGCATGTGCAATCACTCGCAAAGTTTCCTAAAAATAGTAATACTTAGCCAATGATCACGTTTCATGACCCTTGCAGAAGTTGTACTGTTACTATAGTTCCTGATGAAAAGAATAATTTTAAAATGATTAATCATAGCCCTGGTGTAACGAAAATTTAAGGTAAGAGCTAATATAGAAACATTAAGAACTGATTTTTAGAAATAGTTTTAACCCGTCCAGTGTCAAAGCAAACTATGCTTTTTGGCTTATTGGACTTCAGAATGGTTTTAGTCGTTAGTTAACTATGATGCCAATGGAGTAAATTTTAAAATTAGATTTTGATCTTTAAGTAACTTTATTATTATAAGAATATATTTGAGGTTTAGCAATATTTTATTTAAAAATTTTATTTTTTTTTCCTAATTTAGAAAGCACATAACTCGGGCTCTTATAAAGAACGGTGGACCAATTGGCGGAATTTGCTTCCGAATGTTTCCAAGTCAGGATTTCACTAATATTGTTTTTTGTGCCATGACGTCGAAACAGCAAATTAAGGGTTACGGTATTCATACTATCATATCAAACACAAATTCTTCATTTTCTAACATTTGCAGACGAATTTGCTACTGGATATTTTAAAAAACAAGGATTTAGCAAAGATATTAAATTGCTGCGGTCATCTGCATGTGTGTATCGAGTTTAAAAACCCGAGAGTCTCAGCAGCTGAATAAGTAATGAAAATCTGATTTGAGCAGCAAAAGAACGTAGGTGCGTTGTATGCTTAAATCAATAACTGATAAGTGACTAGAAAGCTTTTTCATCGTGGAAAAAAGCTGTTATTTCGCGGGAAACCGATTGAGTCGCCGACATGCCAGGGGAGAGATTCGTCGCTTTCAGTAAACATTTTCCCAATAAATTTACTACAACTTTCTGAAAAATCTGAAGGTTGTCCGCTTTACTTTCTAGCTCGACCATGAAGCGGCTAATAGAGCTGCAGCTGCTGCTGGGGCAGAACGCTGAAGCGACTACTCAGTGTTGTTAATTGCACCTGCTGGAGGCAGGAGAATTGACCAGCTTTAAAGCCTTGGTGCACCATGCGTTAAGCCGGTAGCCGGCCAGCATCGACGTAAACCGCCAAGGCGCTCCTGAAGATCCAGCTGAACCTGAAGGCTACCGGTCTCCTCGCGGGGCAACCAGTAGGAGAGTGCTAGGATCAACAACCAAGGCCTCACCACCCTGGACCGGACGAACTCGATCAAGATTAAAAGTATCAATATAGATTTAAAAATGGAATTCTTGTGAGTAGATGATAAAAAAAACCAAACCAAAAATTTTAAAAATAATTATTATATTTCTTGGATAAAGTGACGCAAAAATACGGGAGTTAATCAAGGACGCGTAACCCAATGCATGTGTGTCACTTAAAATGGGGAAAAAAAGTAATCTCGTGTAAGATGAAAATTTGTCTATCGAGTCAATCACTCTGTGTAAAATGTACCTGGCTTTCTTCGTCTTCTAGGTGTTTTTGCTTTAGCAACAGCCATCTACCATGTTTACGCGAACGTCACTTGCATTTCACGCGCATTGCATAAATGTTAAAAAAAGTACCATCATTCAAAGTTAAGATTTTTCTTGTTTTTATCGGCAAAAATTTTCTTAAAGTTAATCTCCAGGTTTAACACCGTTTTCAATAGCTAATTTATGTTATAAACCCTAAAAATATAACATTTAAGTTATAATAAAATACTGGGATAAATATATGTTATTTATGACAATTGTGGTCAAAAAGTCCTCCAATCACATAAATATATAGCCATTATTGAATTCTTCTATAATATTTTCAGATTCACTAGACAGCTCATCCTGAACCACGGCAACTGCCTCGGGCACGTGAACCTCTTATTGAAACGCACCGAGTAGTTCGAGCTCTTCTTCGACTACCAGTTTCATATCCCACGAGGTTGGCTGTGCCGACACCGACGACTTTCCAGAGCGGCGCGACGGTTAGACCTGCAGCGAGACCGAGGCGCTCCTCTTTATCGCCGAGCACAAGTCGCTGACGTCACTGCTCAAGCACCCGCTCATCTCCTCCTTTCTGTAACTGAAATTCTTAAGGATCCGGTACTTGCTAAACTTCTTACTCTACTGCGTCTTGTACACGACGCTCGGACATTACGAAAGACTCCGAGAAAGGTAATCGATTGAAATTACTTGGGAGCGAACTGTTTTTTCGACTTTTAACGCCTCGTAAAATCTGACTGTTTAGAGGAATCGGAGCTTCTGCATCAAGAGAAGAAGCAGCTGGCCCTTATGCTGCTTTCATGTCGATCGGCTTCTCCCATATGATCCTGCGCGAGGTCCTGAGGCGACAACTGGTTCGAGTTCCCGCTCATCAGTATAGCGGAGGTGACGCTGTCCCTATACTTCTGTCTACCTGGGAGTTTGTCATACTCGTGTCGCAGTATCCAATCGTCCAATCATCCATCCATCCATCAAACAGAATGAATGGGGTTAAAGATGTGGTTGAACTGCCACCACCGACGCCTACAATAAATCAATTAAATACTTCAATGATTACTGTCTTCAATGATTACCTTAATTATCCTTATCACATGGATTTCCTTTACGGTCTGTCTGCAATTATCCAGGTAAATTTTGCTCTTATTTAAGAAAATTATTTAGTTTATTTAATCAATAATGATTTATTTTTAAAACATTAAAATATTTGTTTAATAGGTCACAACTCTAGAGTGTCCTGCGGCATTGTTGTGGGACCAATGGTTCGCCACTGGATTATATTCCTTGTCCACCCGCGGCTTTGCCCAGTCTACCAGCTAGTGCAACTGACCCGACAAGGAGGCATCTCAAGATTGCTCAGGAAAATATTCGCGAACGTTCGCAAGCTACACAGAATCGATGGTCCTGTGACAAATGGCAATAAAGTAATGTGCGCCGGTATGCGTACTCTATATTATTTGAATTGCTCTGCTTCTTTATGCAACTTTGTTAAAATTACATTACAAAATTACAATTTATATATTTTTTAAGAAAAATAAATTTTTATAGAAAGTTAGGCCCAATTGTGAAAATTGATTATCAAATATTCATTTATTATTATTTTATTGTACTGTAATAATGTAAAAATTGTAAATATTCTGTTAATCTGAATAAATAACTTACTATTATTTTATTGTGTTTTTATTAAGAAAACGTTCAAGTATATATACTTTTAGAATTAAATATAGAAGAGCGAGACTCCAAAAATTTTGGTAGCTACATTTAGAATGTTTTAAAATTTAAAGTCACGTGGTCATTTTAATATTTTTTAATGTTATATTTATATATATATACATTATAAATATAAATTATAACCTTTATAGATTTATTAAAAGACATAAAGAGTTGAGATTTAAAATTTTTCTTTTACATTTTACTAATAAAAATGTATGCCTTAAATAGTATAAGGTCCAGAAAAAATTACAGTTGCTCCCCTAGTCAGCAAAATTATTTAAAGCGTGTAAGATCTGCTGCTTCTAATAATGAGAGTGAAGTAAATGTGCAAGAAGATGTGAATATGCAAAATGATTTTGCAGATTTTGATTTTGGAGATGAAGATCCAGTAGAGGAAGAAAATATGAATAATGGTGCTAATCATGAGAGTGAAGTAAATATGGAAGAAGAAGATGTAAATATAGATAATGTTTCAGATTCTAATTTTGGTGATGAAGATTCAGAGGAAAATTTGAGTATTCAAGATTTAGATTGTGACGCAGAAGATGCAGATACAGTAGAAAATTTAGAAAAAAAATTAGCTGAAGCCTTTATAAGGACCAACATGAGTCATCAGCAGTCAAGGGCAATTTTACAAGTCCTCAAAAGCCACCACTGTTTTAATACCATACATGTAGACCCAAGATCTGTGTTAGGAACACCATCTTTTGCTCCGGCAATAAAAAAAGTTGCTGGAGGTGAATACCTTCACTTGGGCTTTCAGAAAGGAGTTGTTTCAGTTCTTGAATCCAGTGCACCGGTTGAAATCCCAGATGTTTTGGAGATAGATTTTAACACTGATGAAGCTTCGTTAGACAAGGCTGGAAAAATTATGATGTGGCCAATTCAAATTAGAGTGTGTAATATTCCCTACAGTGCTCCTGAAGTTGTGGGGATCTTTAAAGGGTCCAAAAAACCTACAAGTGCTTCAGAGTTTTTCCAACCGTTTGTTGATGAAGTTTTGGCTGCTGAAAGAAGCGGAGGTGTAATGTTTGGTGGAGAAAAGAAGCCATTCAAATTACGCTGCTTCATTGCGGATGCACCTGCTCGTGCCTTTTCATTAGGACATGCAGGGCACAATTCTCGTGTCCCTTGCTCAAAATGCTGGATTGTTGGAGACTGCATTAGTTCTGGGGTTATAGCTTTTAGAGGCGTCAATCACAGGCTACGGACTAATGAAGAGTACACTTCGAGGGTTGATGGAGAACACCATAAGGAGGGAGACTGTCCCATTGGAAGATTACCACTAAATTTAGTGAGAGCTGTCGTATTTGATTACATGCATCTGGTGTGCCTAGGTGTCATGGAAAAAATACTGCAAGCTGTGATTGATGGGAAATATGCCTCGTCAGTCAAGCTTCCACCTCCTTTTAAGGTGATGTTGTCTGCCCGATTGGCCCAAGTGAAGGATTTTTGTCCACGAGATTTTGCTAGAAAGCCTACAGACATCAGCAGACATGGTAAATATAAGGCAACTGAGCTCCGACAGATACTATTGTACAGCGGACCAGTGATATTTTTTGGTTTGATGGACTCTGTGGTTTACACACATTTTTTATTGCTCCATATAGCTATGAGAGTGTTTACAAGTCCTGTGATTTGTCAGTCAAGTCAAGCAATAGCCCTTGCAGAAGAGTGCGTCAAAATTTTTGTAAATAGGGCTGAGGAAGTGTATGGAACAAAATTTATGTCCTACAATATTCATGCACTTCTTCACTTGGCTGATGACGTCAGAAATTTTGGCTGTTTAGATAGCTACTCTGCATTTAGATATGAGAACAACATGACCTATTTCAGGAAATGCTGTAAAAAGCCTAACCAGCATTTGCAGCAAATCAGCAAACGCAGAGCTGAAAAATCAAAAATCCACCTAAAAAGAAAACAGCAAAATATTAAATTTTATGGCAGACATGAAGAAGGACCTATCATTGAAGAAAGAAATATTTTGAATATTAAGCAATTTTCAAGAGTGACAGACAAGAACTGGTCCCTTGGAAGTAGTAAAAACGACTGCACAGTGCTTCTTCAAGATTTGAGTATTGCTGAAGTTCAAAATATCCTCCTATTCAGTGATGGTAGATGTGAGGTAGTTGTTAAAAGATATAATGAAAAATTTGACTTTTATACATTAGCTTGTCCTTCGTCAACCCTTGGAGTGTACATTTGCTCTTCGCTTCGAGAAGAACAAGAGCAAATAAGTTTCCATCAGATCACAAGCAAGTGCTTTAAAATGCCTTATTGGCCTGATCTTCCAACTAGAAATGCAGCTGACAATAAATTTGTGATAGTACAAATTTCTTCATCTCATCTCAATTAGTTTTTTCATTTTTTCTATTTATATATTTTAAATTTTGTATTCTACTCTGTGTTGTCCAAGAACCTTCTAAACAAAAGGACATCTAATGTTCTTAAAAAAGTTGTCATCAAGAAATAACCTCATTTTGCACCCACATAAAAAAAACTGGAATTAATTTTGTAACCTCACTTTCCGGATTAGTTGATATTAATTTATTCTAGAAAGCAAAAAAATTTGTGTAAGTTAATTATTTTATAATATGAATTAGGTTAGAAAAGTTAAAATTCAATTATATTTTTTATCTTTTTGTTTTAGTGGCAAAATGGAAAATAATCCATATAGAAAAGACTTCGTCAGCCAAGAATCTTCTTCTGGGGCACCTGGATCTGCATCTTCTGTGTTTACTCAAAAATCTAAGAGAAAATTTGTTCCTAAAGTATTTATAAATACTATTAATTTTATATTTTTTTATATATTATATTTATTTATATAATCTTGATTATTATTTTTAGGTATCGAAAAATAATGGACAGTTACCGAGACACGTAACCAATTTGCGTATCTTAAAAGATGTGCATAACTTGGAGAGACTGACATTATCAAATTTCGTCTCGAACAACCGAGTGGCAGTAGCTAATACTTCTACTGCAACGACCCAAAGTAGTTCACAGCCTATCTCCAAAAGTAACCAAACAGCTGCTGCAAGGACGCAAAGCAACCGAACGGCTATAACTACTTCTACTGCAACGACGCAAAGTATTTCACAGCCTATCTCCAAAAGTAACCAAACAGCTGCTGCAAGGACGCAAAGCAACCGAACGGCTGTAACTACTTATACTGCAACGACGCAAAAAAGTTCACAGCCTATCTCCAAAAGTAACCAAACAGCTGCTGCAAGGACGCAAAGCGATTTACACGTCTATAACAGCGACCGAACAGTTGTAGCTGTACCTACTGCTACTGCAAGAAAGCAAACCAGTTTCCCTGGTTCGGAAAAACAGCTGGAAAGTCTTGTATCTCAGTTAAAAAAGTTCACTGAAGAGAATCAACTTCTCACTCAGGAGGTTAGGTATGTATTAGAGTGTGTCTCAGCGGCCGATGTAGCGTACGCGAAATCTCTTCTCGTGCACACGCAACCACAAAATAGTGTATAAAAAATAATCCAACCAACCACCAACCTCCTTCCGAAATGATTATATTTTTTTAGTAATTTTGCATCGAAATTTTTTGTGGTTTTCGCGCACGCGAAAAGAGATTTCGCATACGCGAGAAGAGATTTCGCGTACGCTATATCGACCGCCGAGGCACACTCATGTATTAATATACATATAGTTTCAGTATTTATATTATTTAATTAACATTCTTTTTTCAGAAATATCAACAGCAGGCTGACTAAAGTAGAAAAGAAACTAGAGTAAATATTTCATATTTAATTGAACTTTTAATTATACGTGTACATATATGTACTTAAAAATTATTATTTCGTTTTCAGGACCAACAACAATCTAATAATGAAACTATTGAAACGAAAGAAGCCAACGTTAACTTCAAAACCAACTTGTTTTCCATTTTTAACCATTGAAAACCTTTTGCAGTTCAATGAGGCAACTGAGGAAACATATGAAGAAGTTGTAAGTTTGAAATTCATGATTGATGAATTGATAATTAAAATTTAAATTATATTAAATATATTTTTAATTTTTATATATTAATTTAATATGTATTATTTCAGGTTAATTACCTGTGTTACCTAGGCGGGTTAAATCCAACAGACTGTGCTGCACGATATTTGAAAAACTGCTTGGAACTAAACAAAGAATTAATTAACAAAATAACATGGACAGGGTGTAAAAAGAGTGGTATTGTTTCTCTTGGGGCAACAAGATTTGCTGTAGCTTGTGAACGTGAGATTGATGTTATTAAATTTACTTTTATTATTATTATCTTTAGCGATAATATTTTTAATTTGTTTTTATTGTTTCAGAAGCCATAGAAGAAAATAAATCTTTGTGCATGAAGCCAAGTAACGTTGAATTGTAATGGCCATGAACAAAGCTTTAAAAGCCCTAAAAGAGAGACTACGAAGACAGCTGCAAGTTCGTAGCAACAAAGGCGATGAAGGAGCGAAAAGAATGAGATTAGCAGAAGATCTAACAGATTCAGTAGGAGAAGAAGTAGTATCTGATATAGTAGAAGAAGAAACTGTATCTGATACAGTAGTAGACGAAATAGTATCTGATACAGCAGTAGAAGAACTAGTATCTGATACAGTAGTAGAAGAGAATGATGACATTTTGAACAATGGAATTTCAGAAGATGAAAGTTTAGAACATGAAAAATTGGATGATGAAATCATCAGATCAGATGAAAACTTGGAAGATGGATACCTTTCAAGCTATTCATTTTAAAATAATTATTTAAAAAATGTTTAATAATTAAATATGTGTTAGTTGTTCAATTTTAAAAGGTTTAAAAAAATTTTAAATTCTTCAATGTTAATTAATTAATTATTAATCTAATGAAGTTATAAGTAAAATTGTTACAAAATATATTGTTGCTACTAGAGCAAAGCCAAAAATTTGGCAGTGTAAATAATGTTAACGTATAGTGAAATAGAAAAACATGAAGCAGTACAAGAACAGCTTATAAAAGGAAAAAAAGTAAAAATTCCTAAAATTGTGCCAGAATGTAACATTTGCTCTTAAGTACGTATATAAATTTTTAAATTTCATTACTTTAAGAACTTTGCATAATTGTATAATGTTATACTTTTAAGGGAGTTTGGCCCAAACGTTATTAACATAAAACCTTTAATGAAAAGGGACCAGCATACTCGAAGTCAGAGACAAAACTGTTCCTGATGAGACAAAAGCTTCAATTGTTGAAATACACAGGTACTACAATTTTTTATAACTTCTCATTTAACATTTAAGTTCGCCTTTGACTTATTTTAAAAAAATGTAAATTGTAATTCACAGATGAATTGATGCTCCATTAAAGCAACAATTAAATAGTTTAAAGCCTCTTCAACTATCTGAAATGGAGACAGAGTTCAATAATTTAGGTAATGCAAAAGCTACCTCAAGACGTTATCTCAAAAACCTAAAATATCGTGTCACGTAGATACTAATTCAGGAGAAATTGAATACGATATTTTAAACTCATTTGTCTACATAATATAAAAAAGAATTTGGGAAAATTTTGATACGTCTGTCAGATTTTGTAGAAGTATAAGTTAATGACTCTGGTTACAAGTTAGTTTTGTTCTTTTTTATTTAAAACAGATATGCATATTATTACAATAAATTTAAGCAGGATATTTTTACAGAAATGTTAAAAATATTGATGCATTTCAAATTGTTATCAAACAAATACAAGAATTAAACAGAACAAAGAGACCTGACTTAATTTTTGAACAAATGGGTGCCACAAAAATGACTTATAAAGATGGACAATTCATGTTGTTCTACGTAAAGGAACATTAGATGCACTTATGCCTGATGAAGATGAGATCACTAGGGATTTGGTTACAAAGTACCTTGAAGTTTGTATTTTACATTCATTTATATAAATTAAAATTATTTTATATATTAAATATTTTAATATTATTTCAGGAAATTAAAAGGGTATTAAAAAACTGTGGCAGGTATATTTGCATCTAAGTTTTGTTTTGCAAGTTGATTGAAGAAACGATTTCAGTCAGATGCAACAGTATGTCTTCCAGCTATTTTAGATAAATGTAAAGAAAAGAAATAAAATGTTGGTTTAGTATTGAAGGAATGCACAGATGCAATATTCCTTAGTATAAGTATAAAAAAGCACTTAAAATTAATAAAAGACTCTTAATTATGCTTGTTCATAATTTAATGTTTAATAATTGTCATCTATTTAATCATTTACTTATTTTCAGAAATTAACTTTATTTATTTTTATTTATTTACTTTACTTTAAGTTGAAATTTTCCATCCTTAATTTGTTCAGTATTATTTAGAATTATGCAGGTCTATTAAAACCTTAAATGAGCCGGACCCATCAATGAAGGATAATGTTGCGGATGCCCTTGGAACATCAATGAAACTAGAGTGAAAAAGCAATGTCTCTTTTTCTGACTGATTTGAATAACTTGAAAGTAACTACGGCTTATATAAGTTAATGTTTACTATTAAAATTTAATAATAATATACGTATTTAAAAATAACACGATCTGTAATGTATTACATAAATTTTCCAGAATGAAGAAAGTGTAGAAAAAGCTGTGATTTGTGTTAAAGTATTTATTCGAAAACCTAGTGAAAGACCAAATATAGCTTCTATTAAAATCGAGTATTCAGAGAATCAAAAGAAAATGAAATAAAAGGAAAGAGGTCTAAAGCTGGTCTTGCAAAAAAAATTAAGAAATAGAAAAAATGAAGAAATAGACGAAATAGCTTCAGAGACATTTTCTACAGAAATATTGTCGAGTGCTTCGAGGCCATGCTGCGCCGAAAGAAAGTCGACATAAAGCATGCCGACGAGAAGGACAACACGCCGCGCGGACCGAGTGCGAGAAGACCATGGAGATGCTGCTGAGGTGCGACAGCTGCCTCGGGCACATGAATCACTTCGACGCGCCGCCAATCGAGCACGTGCTCGTCACACCGAAAACTTCCCATAGCGGCGCGATGACCAAACCTGCAGCGTGATCGAGCACAAGTCGCTGACACCACTGCTCGAGCACTCTTAATAAATATCCTTGACGGGTGCAAAAAAAGGAGAAACCAGAGTTGCTGCAGCTTATATTTAATGAATTTATGTGTGCATAATTATATTATGTATTTATTAATTTATTATATAAATAAAAATAATTATTTTTATATTTAAATGATTATTTATAATTATTAAAACCTTTCCCGGGCTATTTTAGAATAATTATTTCAATATATATTTCGCCTAATTATTAGTATGTAATTTATTGTATAAATAAAAACAAAATTATTTTTATATTTCTATTATTTAAATATAAGGGGGCAAAATGTACGCTTAAATTTAACCTCATTGTTCCCAAAATGTCAAACGGTGTACTTGCACGGTCCGTCCATTG
>UCOM01004392.1:0-12648 GCA_900474385.1 Ormyrus pomaceus
TAATTTATTAAAATGTTCACATCAAATTTAGCAACTGCAGTTGCTTCGAAAGCTGTTTCCCCAAATTTGTCAATGTAGGTAAATTTTTACTCAGTGTTCGAGTAAAAATTCGCCTAATGTGTTTAATTTTTCATCAGATGGCGTTGCATCTTGCGGTTACGCTATTTTCGGCTAACTTTTACCCCAATTTTCGAGTAATTTTTAAGCGAAAATTCTCTCCGTGTAGGCAGCAGCATTTTTAGCAGTGCTTAGCACAGTTTGGTCTGATTGGTAAAATGTGTAATTTTGAAGTTTAAAATGTTTAGCATGCAGTCTGATAAGATTTAACGCAGCACGACGTGGTTTATTCATGTTTACCTACGTTTAGCAACGTTTTGCAGTTTTTTATCAGTGCAGATAATATTTAATAGCATTTATTACTAACAGTCCGAAAGAGCTGCACTTTGCAATGCTTGATGAAATTCAATAACGTTTGAAAATGATTGTCAAGAATTCGTCAATTTCAACTTAAGATTTAGCAATGAAATTTTTTCCACTATATGAAATATATAGCTATACTAATAATCTTGAATTCCAAACCACTAATTTAGTTTACAATCAATCGCACAGAAGTTAAATTAACATGCAGAAAAATCCAGTAAACGTTGTACATCAATTAGTTCTAGTTCTCATCTGCAGCAAGAACCTATTCATAAAAGTTTAGCGCAGCGTCGTATCTTTTCCATGAAAAGCAGCGCGAAAGCTCCGAAACAAGCGAGTTCCATCGAGCTCGATTCCATCAGCGAGTGAACGTCCTCCGAAACAGGTGAGTAAAAATTTAGCGGGGCTCGAGTCTCTCGAGGCGATCTCTTAAATTCAGGCTCGCTCGCGGAATTTCCGAGAGGGGGGGGGGGGGGGAGAAAAAGGGCCCCCCGGTACGGCGGGGCACGAAGAGTGCGAGGCCGCGATAAACACGGTAAGTAAGGGTAAGAGTCAAAGCGAGGGTCGTGCGACGATCCCGTGAAATACGAGCCGAGGCTGGACGGCCTATACGCTCCTCCTTCGGCAGGAATAGGTGTTTAGTGCTCCGCTCGTGAAGGGAAAAGCGGATAGCGGGAAGATACTGTTTCCAAGCTTCATGCGCGAAAGTATTCCGCGGCTTTTCTTCAAACAGAAGAGCTCGACTTTTTCCTGCAATAGTGAAGCTCGAGTAACGACGAGCAAATATTAACTTCGGTCAATAGTCGGTGGAAGGTTCGGTTTATGTCGAGTGTTTTTTTTTTATGTGACAGTAAAGGCTACTGGTGAGTAACGGCGGGCATTTTTTTTCCTGTTAATATTTAACAAGGAAAAAAAGAGTTCTTTTAAAAAGAAGATAATTACGTGCGGCCTATTTGCTCTATTTAAAAAATTCTTATTGTTTTATGTGCCGATCGATTGGAAATAATTCACGAAGAATTTTTGCAATATTTTTGTAAGTTATGTTTAAAATACTACAACTGAAGTGAACGAAAGTTTTCGAATGGTCCTTAAAGATATTTAATGAAACAGAATTATGTTTCGTTTTATTTACATAATAATAATGTTGCAAAGTGTTCAAGCAACGATTACAACAAACATTGATGATTTCAATAGTTTGAACAACGTACTCAAAATGACTGTAAGTAAATTTACACATTTATTTTTTATACGATTCGTTAATGCATTGCATTAATTTTAGATAGAACTGCTTCAGAGCTGCTTTGTCAGCAAAAGATCAAGTATTATTTTATCAGGCGAAATAGATCAGAGAAACTTCTTTGTAATAAAGAAAATGTTCTCATCGGTTATATCCATGAGAATAATAGGATTGGATGAGACTGATCTCATGAGACAGAGTCAATTAATAAAAGATTTCCAAATAATAAACAACATTCAAAAACGCGTACATGTAGCCAGATGTTACGTTGTAGTTGCATCTTCTGATTCAAAATTATTTTCTGCATTGACAACGCTTCGTAATTCTATTCTTTGGACTAATGAAAGAGTCTTTTTGATTGTCAATCTCAGTTTGAAGGACTACTGTAAATCAGCGCGAGAATTTTTGCACACAGTCTGGTCTTTTAATATTTTATCAGCGATATTTTTGTGCAGTAATTCAAATGGACAACTGCAGCTTTATACGTTCAATCCATTCATTTCTTCTGCTCCTGAACCCTGGCATTTAGTTGAAAGTAATGATCTGCAAAACAATCACGTTTGGTCTTTATTTCTGACCAATTTTACAGCATCAAATTTTTTATCACGTAAGTAAATTAAAAACATTTTCAAACCAAAATCTTACGATAATAAAAAGTTTTCATTATTTAACAGCATCCAAATTTTTATGGTGTAGAAGATTAAAATTTGATAAAACGCGAAATCTGGGCGGTTATGTGATACAAGGTGGCTTAGGAATCACACAATATTTTCGAAAAACTCTTGACTTTTCAAAAAAAGGATATGATCAACTTCGAGGGCTGATGGCTAATATTCCTCGCTTGATTTGGACTCGCATGAATGCGACGGTCAATGTTACTTTCTATCCTTCGATGTGTCTTTTTAATCACAAGGACAAAATTTGTGATTTTTTCAAGGATGTAATTTTGAGCAAATATGATTATTCGTTGAATTGCTTATCTCAGCGTTATTATTGGAAACACATTACACCATACATTATATTTGATGGTTTGTGTATCTGTGCACCCATGGAAAAAAGAACTATTATTGCGAAATTAATGTCAGTGTTTCCTATAGAATTCTGGACGATAATAATCGCAAGTGGATTCCTATCATCACTAATTTTAAAGCGTTTGTTGAAAGAATCAATGATTTCAGCTTTTCTAGAATTTTTGCGACTCGTGACAAACATGCCTTGCTTTCGATTACCAAAATATCAAGTTCAGCGTTTTGTCTTCACAATCGTAATTTTATTGTTCCTCGGTCTGAACTCATATTTTCAAAGTCGACTGAACACTATGATCACCGTACCTGAAGCAGATCCAGCAATTGATTCCATAGAAGATTTGGAGAAATCTAATCTACTGGTATACGGAGCAAAAGATTTTACGGAATTCATTGGCAGTCCTGAAATTTTGAACCGTTTCGTAGCAATTAAACCTAATGAAAACTGTTTACATCGCGTGAAAGTTGGCGGAAATAGGTCTTGTATTATGCCCTGTTCGTCGCGTTATGCCGTAAATGAGAGCAAACAGATTCACACGGCGAAAAGCCCTATTGGTAAATATTACATGGTGTTTTATGCTAGACCGGATTGGCCACTTTTACCGAAAGTAAGTGCTTTGATCTTGGCGATGCACGAGTATGGAATAATTTTATTTCTAAGAAGGACGCAATTCAGAAACGGAACTATACTTCATTATTCATCGTCTCCTGTGTTTATAGACATGAGACGGCTGCAATTGGTTTATAATGGGTTTATATGGGCATTAATTTTTGTAATTTTTATTTTTTTCATGGAAATTGTCATTTATAATTACCTTTGAATAATTAGTCAAAAAGATATAATAACTATGGAAATACTTTCAAGTACTAGATTTTTGTGAATAAGACCTTAAAAAAAATATCTATGATATTAAAAATTATCAATTATATATACGAATATATATTATAATTAAAAAGATTCGACGAACGAAAAAGCTTGACATAAACTCAGTATAGAAATATCACAATGAGCATTGCAAGAGGAAAAGCTTTGATCAGTTTTCATATTAAAATACACCCCCGTACACTCTTCAGAAGCATTAACGAGATTTTAAAATCGGCATAAAACCTTAAAAGGAAATTCAAGCGATGCCGTCCTCTAATGCCCGATAAAAACATTGTAAAGCTTCTTTTGAGCAAGTATTCCGCTAAAGCAGTTAGCCGCGGCTCCTCTCTTTCTCCCCCGGCGATTCTCCTCTTCTCCCTTTTTTTTTCGCCACGACTGCTGCGCATTTCTCGTTTTGCGTGGCTCGCGGGGCCGGAAAAAAGTCCGCGGCCAGCAAAAAGAGAGGACACAAAACACAAAAGCTATGGCTGGAAGAATATGACGACGACGACCCCCCCGACGACGCCATAAAAAGAGAGGGAAGAATCCGCGCGCGGCGGCGGCGGCGGCGCACGCATTGTGCGTGTGCAAACTCGGAAGCGCGAAATCTGCGCGCGTCCGCGTCGCGAAGCGCAACGCGGGCACGAGAAAAAAGGGAGTAGCTCCGCGCGCAATTTTCAGCTGCCGCGCGCGTTTTTCTCTTTCCTGCGCGGTGTACGGCGAGGACGCGCGATAGGTTTCACTCGATTCGTTTTCTTTTTTCCTCCCCCTCGCCCCCTCCCCTTTTTTTCGACCGGTTTTATTTGAAAATAACAATTTGAGCTTTTACGGGGCTTCTTTCCGTTGCGCTCTGTGTGTGCGCGTTGCCTTTTATTCGCAATTTTTTTTGGTTCGCACTTTTCGAAGAGGAAGAGAGAAAGAGAGAGAGAGAGAGAGGCTTGCCAAAGTGCTCCGAGGAAATTTTATTTTTGGTTTACATTTACAGGGGGCTTTTGTTGAAATTTTTGGAGGCGGGCTCTTTTATTGTGACTTCGGGCCCTGTCATTGTCGAGTTTTTCTCGGATATTGGTTATTTTATTTTTCGAGAGAGGAATCGCTTGCAGGTTGGCGATTAAATTTTGTTTGGAAAATGTTGCATTAAAAAAAAAAAGATTGGTGATACATTATTTTAGTAATAGTTAATTAAAGTAAAAATCAGTCTGGTTCTTATAGCGGCTGTGAAATCAATTTGAGCTTTGCAGGTTAAAATAATGGGCACGTAAACTCGAAGGAACGTTTTAGAGTAGAGAGAAAAATTTTCGTTATCCTTTTTGGATTGATTCCAAAAAGTTTTGTTCGTTCTTTGTACTTACTTGAGAACGTTTTTAGAAAGTGAATTTTTTGCACAAGCCATAAAAGTTCTATTAACTTAAGCAACGCCATTTATTGTATAAAATTAAGACGTTTATTTAAATTATTTCTACGCATTAATCTAATAATTTTTTTACTCTTCGAAAAAGAAAAACAGTTAATAATTCTCGTTAACTTACAGTCAGAAAACAGTACACTTTTTCACGCTACTCAAATAAGAAAAAGAATTCAGAATTTCATACACTGAAAATCGGTAAAAAATTTTTTACTTTCTCGATTTGTTTGGATTAATAAAATAAAAGCACGAAGTTTTTGAGAGCTGTAATATCAGACGACAGTTAGAAAAGCGCTCGAATTAGAAGCATCTGTGCTTTATTTCTACCGACAGATAAAAATTTTACCTCGAAACGTAAAAATATAAAAAAACACGAAAAATGTTTTAGAAAATATTAAACCACCACAAAGTGCCCATTTATTGCTCGACTGCAATTTCTATGAATGTTTTTTGGATTTTAAAATCGTGCAATAAAATGTATTTCAACAAAAAAGAAAATGATCAATACGTAAGCTTGCGCTGTGCAGCCAGCTATTTAAAAAATCAAAGCAAGACGTGGAAGATATTTTTAAGCTATAATAGTTGATTAAATTTTAAAATAAAGTGCTCCATCTTTATGTAGTTTACAAATTTATTTCTTTTCGTTCTATGGAACTATATGATGTGGACAATATTCGCATAAAGGAAATGGAATTTAAAAATGTATAACACTCTTCTAGAATGCATCGAAAAATTCTGAATACGCAAATCTGAAATTATTAGACTTTTCCACGTTTTAGACAAAAGATAACTAATTTTGTAACCGTCTCTATTAGAGTGAATTATGAACCATAAGCTTCCTTATTTAGTACTCTAGGAAACAGTCCCTCGAGTATCATTAAGATTTGTGTTTCACCGGGTTAATATCCTCATAAGTAATTATAGAAATTTTAACTATATAATACAATTTTTAATTGTACAAATATTATATTTTGTTATGATGTCAAAAATGCGACAAATTTTAGAATATTCACATTTAATCCGATACCATGTACATTTAAAACGAATAAACGAATAACATTAAACGTCAAATTTATCAACCATTTGATTGCAAGGGCTCATCGACTCTGTTCCTCCCTCGCTATTTATTTACGCAGAGACTCATCTCTCCGCCTTTTTATCCGCAGTTACAAAGAAAATACGCTCCAGACTGGCGGTATTGTCAGGACACCCTATACTACTTGCCCTGCCAACGTCGGAGGATCGAAGCTTTAAAAGAAGGCAGCTGGGACGGTTCGCGGAGAGCGCTGAAAAAGTGCTCAACACGTGTTAGGCATTAAGAGCTTATGCGTGCATGAATTAAAATGTGAGATCGGCTCGTGAATTCGCATAATGAACGGGTCTTTCTGGTAAATGAAAGCGTCTCGCTCATTAATATGAATGACACTGCCTTTTTTTTATAAACAAAATTGAGCCTTCCCCGCAGCGAACTTGGCTGCGATTAGTTTACTTGAAGCATTTTGGCTGGATGAAATGTGCCTATTTTAATGATTCCGGCTAATTTTAAAATTGTGTGAATATTTAAAGTTTTTAATCTGTACCTGATGTGACAGTGGCTTTGATTTGCGTATTCGAGAGGGGTAGTGATTATGGAAACTCACCTGAAACACAAAGAAAAAAGAATACGTATTAATATATACAGTAATATAGCTTATTAAAATTAAATTTATTACGGTTTACATTTCCCACAGCCAATTTATTATCTTTTCTGTCTAACAGAAGCAGTTTGTAAATTAGCTTATATACAGTAAGATAATTTAAATATAATGCAGTGGATGGAGATATAAAATTTCTATACGCTACACATAAATTTTGTCATAATGCAAATCAATTAAATGAAAAAATTTAATAAAAAATATTTCGCATAATTCGTTTTATAAAAAGTCAGATATTGATTAATTTTCATTATTTTATAAAGTAATGGAAAAAATTCAATTACAAAACGTGGCGTAACTAAAACGTGAACGATTTCGCCATCAATAACTACGAATAAAACTTTCATGAATACAAACAAGAAAATCATCGGAATTTATTCATTAAGTTCTTCAAAACGAACATTTCCATACAAAACGCTCGAATCTTACAACGGCATTATCAATCTACGCGCTAAACAAACACCCTAAAAGCAGCTTGGTATAAAACGCTCGAAAAGCTCCGAAACCCAAGTAATTATATCCCCCACCAGCAGAAAAATATTTCGAATGAAAAACCGATCTTTCATCCCTTCTCGCTTTTAACGAGCTTAGCGAATGCATGATACGACGATTTATTTTCCCGGTGCAGCGCCGACAGTATTATGCTTGGCGCAGCTTCAGCGGCGTTTATAATGTAATTCCACCGGCTGGAGTTCCGTTCCTTCTTTCCCCCGGCGATGTAAGTATCAGTCTTTGACTGCCGGCGGAGTCATTGAGTAAAGCCTCCGCGGCCCGGAGCCTTTTTCTTAACCCCCCTGAGTACTCTTTGAGCTCGAATCATTGAGCGATAACTGCGGGGATTATCCAGATTGGCGGAATCGCGTGACGGCTGGGATTCGTTTTATTTTCGCGGGTGAAACGGGCGGAGGGTCGGGGTTTTGAAATTTAACTAAACTTGGGGAATTTTGATTTTGGTTTTGAGGATAAGGATTGAGGGGTAGAAAAATTTTACTAATAGACATAAATTAGTTAATACGCGAGGAATTCTCAGATTTTACCTTCAGGGGAAGGCAACAACTAATGAAAAAGTATTTACTTTTTAAATTATTGCACGATGACATAAGTTATAAGCCTTCTCTGAATGCTTTGAATAAAAGATTCTGTGAAAGAAAGCCTTCATGATACAGTTAAAAAATTCTCGTGGAAAAAAATTGAAGTACTTATTCTGTTACTGAAAAGATTAAAAGAGTAATTGCAACAGAAAGCGAAGTTGCGCTAATAAAAATAAACATCCCTATTTTACATTTCAATAAAATCAGAATAAAATTGAAGAGAAAACAATTTTTATTTAACTTATATTCGTTAAAATCTACGTTACTTTAAGCAGCTTTTTGCAAGCTAAAATTTTTAAAACTTTGCTCGAGCTCCTTGAACTATAAAAAAATCTCTCCTACTTTTCGAAAAAGCTAATAAAACGGTGAATTTTCGCCGTTTTTTCATTCACCCAAGTCGACGTTAAAATATCCACATCTTTATTCTATTCAGCAAAACTTTATCCGCCATCTTCAAGCAGCCTCAATCGGCGCCTCGAAACGAAAATAGACCCAAAAAACTCTCCGCGCCGCCCCGAGTAAAACTCGAGCCTGCCGCGTGCATTTCCATAATTATTCCAGTGCCTCTCCAAGAATCAGCGCCGCCCCCGCGCCCATTTACCATTCAAAATTCGAAAATTCGAACGACGACACGCCGGGGAGACGAGGCGTCGTCGTCGTCGTCGAAAATCAGGCGCGGCAACTTTTCCGGCGCGCATCATCCTCCGCCGCGCCTTAAGCCCGGGATCTCCTGCAGGATCTCCGCCCGGCAGCGGAGATATTGCGCAACGGTTCGGGTAAGTATTACAAGCTTGGGCGATAAGAGAAGACGCGCCCTGGGATGTCTGCATATTGCAATATCGGGGGTAGGGGGGGGGGGAGGGGTGGGCAACGTTGTTATTCAAATTTCGCGCGTATTTACATTTTTATGAATCGAATCCATTGAAGGCTGCGAAATGGAATTCTTTCTCCTACGATTGAGTGATAGTTTCTTTAGGGGGGTGGAGAGGGGTCGCTCTCGGCATTTAGCGCCGCAAGATCAATGGCCGGATTATGCACGCCGGGGATCGAACGCGCGACAATATGCTGGAAATTGCGCAAGTTCGCCATTGGTATTCCCGGCGAGTGTGTCTGCTCGATCGTCGCGTCGCTCCGTCGGCTTCGCACAGATGGAGGATGGGGGGGAGCTGCTTTTTGGTTGGGTTTTTATAAGCTGCAGCTTGGACTTGTTGCGGGGACGCCTCACTTGTTATTAGATAAGTTCTTTGGAAGAGAATACGTTTTTGATGTCGTGTTATTGGAAGAATTGCTCGGAAGTTAAGGTTTTTGGGAGTTTTTCACAGGAATATTGAAATTGATTTTTCTTTATATATTTTTTTTATCAAATGTGAGAATATTTATCATATCAAGGGGCGCGGGAGCGCCCCGAGCAAGTATAAGTATATATATATATGTTATAAAAGACGAACGGCGGCGAATGCAACCTTATATACATCTAACTTGTTATTTTTCAAATACAACTATTTAGTTTATAGCTTATACTAATTTCTGCAGACAATTGGATCGCGTAAACATCTTCGTTTAAGGCTGATTAATACAAGAAAAAAGTTTCATGTCGATAGACCGACAAATTAAACAGATATTTTAAGGTAAATTTTTGAACCGCCGATTTCAGATTAAAAAATATCTTCAACATTCAATATGGCTGCCGAAAAAGTGCTTTTATTTAGCAATTCGAATTTTTTTCAATTTAGCACACTTGTTTTTCAGTAGGCAAAGTTTCAGTACTTTCACGAAAAGAATATTAAAAAAGGTAAAATTTTTATTTAAAAAAATTTTTATTTTTTAATTTAAAAAGAGAGAGAATAAGATAAGAATAATTAGTAACTTAATAACTTATATAATTATTAACAATTATAGACCAATGAAAATAAAAATTGAATGACGGGGAAACTTATAGTTGCTTATACATATACCTTTGTTGAAAGGTAATTGTTTAAGATTTCACAAATTTCAGGGGGAGTGGGATGAGCCTCGGCGCTTATGGGTGCCCGCCCGACTAGTCCGCTAGGTGGCGTAGCGCTGCTCGCTACTGGACTAGTCAAGGCGACGGCATATAGGCACCGGGTTCAGTCGGGGTACTCATGGCGTCTGGGGCAAGGGTTGTCCATCGTCAGCCCCACTGACGAGTCTTGGTGGACAACCCTGAGACGAAACGCCTGGCCTCCTCCGGCCTCCCACAATTTATAGTCTTAAACAACAGAATTTTTGGAACTCCATGCGCAAAGTTCGATTTGGAGCAAACGTAATAAATAATATAACGTATAAAAAGTAATCTTCAATAAAAGAGCAAAAAGGTGATTTTAACGTGGTGTTACTTTTTTACACTATCTTAACAAGGTTTCAAATCTTTGTTTTGTAACGAAAATGTATTTATGCATATGCACTGGCTCAAGTGCATACTCACTTTTCTATTAAATTAGAATTATAGAATTCGGTATTTCGTTATGAAAAAGGCAAAAATACTTGTGATAGAAACTTATTATATTGTTTGCAGAAAACAGCACATTCTATACTTAAATAATGCATTATACATATTTCTATTTTCTGTATTATATACATAAAAAAGTATGGCTGTTTCCTCCTGCAATAATGTCCATTGAAAATTGAAATGCTTTCTGAAACTAATTAGTTTACAGATGGTGTTACTCGAAGTAGTAGCGCGACAGAAAAAGACAAGACAAAGTTTTGATTTAAATTATTTTTATTTTTGACAAACTCAACTTGACAGCTTGACGAGCAGACGTCGAATAAACATTAAATTATTTTTCTCGCTGCCCTTGTCTAATTATCGCCATGACGACGTAAATATAAACGGTTTTGATGTTTCTGAGTGGAATGAGGTGTTAAATAAATAGACTCTTGAGTCCAACAATAATATACTTTAATAAAAACGTCTCTATTTAACAATTTATATACATTGAGAGTGTGCCGATTACAAGTGTAGCAACTATCCTGGGCAACTACACGAGACAGTACATTGTACTTAAAGCGCGAGATTCGTTAAATTTTAATTGAATACGCGTAAATAACAACAGGTGTCTATGTGGAATAATACATAGATACATTCTCTTTTTTGTCTCTCTTATTTTTCTCTTCCGTTTACCTTCACTCTCTCTCTCTCTTTCTTACACCTTCTCTCTCTCTCATCATCTCTCTCTTTCTTTCTCACCTCCTCTCTCTCTTTCATCTCCTCTCTTTCTCTTTCGCAAGAGAAGTGAGTTACATTTTTTATAACGACTGGAACAGATGGGCATCGTTTACATTAGTCGCATAAGCTTCTTTTAATGCTTGAAGATTTTCGTTATTTAAATTGGCAATAATCATTCTAATACACAGATCCGGTATTTTCCATTTTGTAAAAAACTTCAATGATTTTTCTGCTTCATCAACCAACAGCTTCTTTATTAAGCTCTTTTCGTACTTTAGTTTCAACAGAGATCCGTAAACTTTAAATTTATTGCTAAAATCATTCGATTCTACAATCTCTTTGAAGGTATCATTAACATGCGCTACTGAATCATTTAATTCGTCCTTGAGTAAAATATCGTACAGCGTCGTGTACTTGTTAATTTTCGTCTTTTTTAATCTATTGACTTCCTCTGCACACTGCTCCGAAAAATTGTCAATTTCTGGTTTTGGAAAGGACTCTGTACATTCTCTTCTCTCATCGAACTCCTGAAGGTATTTTTTATTTTTTTGACTGATGCACAGTCCTATGTGTTTCAACTTTATTACGTGATGCTTAATAATGCAATAATTTTGTCCCGTGATAGTAGGCATATTTTCATCAAAAGCATAGAATAAAGGCGGCTCGTTGAAAACGTTCACAGCGTTTATATCTGCGCCGTAATTCAACAAAGTCGAAATTCCACAGTAGTTACTGCCGAAACAAGCAAAATGGAGCGGCATTCCTACCCCCTGATTTTTGAAATTGATTTCCGCTCCGAATTGCAAAAGAGTGAAAACTACCCTGTCTAATTCATCATGTTTATCCTCCAGAAGCATAATTGCCAAATTCAATGCACAGCTGTATTTTGTAGGGAATATCTCGTTTGGGTTAGCTCCCTTTTCCAGCAGTAGCTTTAAAATGCTAAGTTTTTTATCGACGTCATTCGCATACTTGAGAAGCACAAAAATAGGAGTGAATTGTCTTACCATGTAGCTTTTAACGTCGGCGTTATGGTCTATTAAGATTCTTGCAACGTCAAGAAAGGAGTTCCGAAGAGCCAAATATAGTGGTACTGTGTAGTTTTTCATTTTAGCATTTACGTCCGCTCCTTCATTTAGAATATGTTCAATGATCTCGATTTTATCACTTTCCTCAAAAAAGAAGTCGCGCAATAACAGATCGTGCAAAGGAGTTGCACCCATGTCGTCAGCGATGTTCACCTCTGCTCCGTGACGGAGCAAAAGACGAATAATTTCCTTTCGTTTTTCGATCACGGCTTTTTTATCGTCTAGGTTTACAATAAGATCATAATGAAGATCAATGCCGAGGAGCATTTTTATCTTGGATTCTATTGTGTAATAGTCAGTATAAATTTTATACTTTAATGGCTTCTTAGTCGATATGTTTTTAGAAAGCTCTTCGAAAGAGCATCGACAAGCTAAATGTAGCGGTGCCAGTCCCTTATCATCTTTTGCGTTTACATTAGCTTTCTTCTTCAACAGCAATTCAATGAGTTCGGGTTTTCTTAGGGTAACTGCGTAATGCAACGGAGTCCAGCTATCCCAAGCAGGATCGGTTTTGTCGTACTTTCGGTTCAGTTGAATCGTATGATTATACTTTAAACTCTTGAAAAGTACGGAGAATGCTTCGTCTTGTATGCAGTGAGCATTTCTTTGAAAAAGAATTTTCATAAGTAAATC
>UCOM01004393.1:0-12637 GCA_900474385.1 Ormyrus pomaceus
ATGTCTTTTTTTTTAATCGATAGGATTTGATCTCACCTTTCAAATGCGGGGAGTTAAAATACTGTACCGTTAATAATTGAGAAGTTATACGTGATTAAACAAAAATCGATTTTTCTTAGATTTTTGCTAAAAGAGCACTTTTGAAAAATCGAGCGTTAGGCCGAACGGTCGCGGCTTCCTTCATATTTTAACATTAGAAGACATATCACAAAGTTACAGGAAAATCCATTACCCAAATATCGTATACTCTCCTTGTGAGACATTCCGAGGGTTATTTCTCGAAAGTAGCTAGTTTTTATCTGCATTAACGGTAATGCAAAGCATGATAAATTATCATTCCAATTTTTAAATGTAATCCTCAAACCAGCCGGTCCAATACGAAGCGGAAATTATGTATATTATTGATTTTAATTTGAGAAGTCTTCATTTTATTAATCAGTTTGCTTTTAAATCAGTCGGTTTTTTATACCTATTTTTATACCTATTTTTTTTTCATTAGTTACTTAAGTTGACTTAATGTAAAATTTCTGTCCAAACAGAGTGATTTTAAAGTTGATTATAATTTAAATATTAAGAATATCAATTCGATTAAAAGCATTGAAATATCGCATCAATATTTCAGGATTAAGATTTTAAACTAGTAGCTCAATGAAAAATAGGTAAAAAAAAATAAATTTTTTTATGAAAAAAAATCTGTTTTGTAAACCAGAACTTTCCATTCGAAAAATTCGGCCGTTTTCATATTTTATTACATTATCAATAAAAGCGCAAGCAAGTTCCTCAGGCCCACCCAATTTAAAAACACGAATCGACTCTCGCTCCATCGCGCCCAACTCAGCAGCGCGAAAAACTTAACAGCGGCAGTGCAAACGCGTATTTCCGCCGCTCATCTCCTCTCCATAATGATCGAAAATTTCTAACGAACCGAGCAGAGTTGCTCTATTAAGCCGAACAGCCGCGGAACTCCGTCCGAAGGAATTCAATTACGCGAATATTCATGAGGCGCGATTATGCCTGCATACAGTAAGCACAAAGTGCCTTTAGCCAAAGGGACAATAATCCAAGGCGACGTTCGACTTGCGCTCTGCAACTTCGGTAATGGAACACTCGGCTTTGTGGAACTGAGGAGGTTTCGTGTGGGAAAGTTTCTCTGGACGGAGAATGCAGAAGAGTTTTTTTTTCGACTTTTACGGGATGAAGCGGTTTTTGCTTTATTGTAAGGGAATTATAACAGGATTCGTTTGTTTAATGACTAATTCCGAAGGAAGGAGAAATGTTTAGTAACGGTAGCATCGCGTTCAATGGTGTCTAACTTCGTGGTGAAGTTACGTTAATTATAGTTATTATTATTTCGCGTTTGCTGAAGGCTTGTTAAACAGGTTAGTTAATAATGTGATTATACGCATAACTGGGATATTGTTACAGTAGCTAATTAACTTTTACCGATAGAGACTTAAATTTTTCCTTTTTATATTCTGGTACTTAAAAAATCGTTTAATAAATATCACTTTTAATGATTTTGACTGTTTCATTTAATGATAATTTAATCTTATCTTAATCATAAAATTTGAAATGCGTAAAAGTTGCCATAGTTTTAGTGGGTAAATCGGGTCATCCGCGCTATTCAGAATTAATGTAGCTTTAAAATGCGAGAAAGGCTCAGATGCTACTACTAAAAGTAATTAATTTTTAAATTAATTAAAGGCGACCCGTTCTTTTCGAACTTGCCAAGTGGCGAGAGAAAAATCATTTTCCGACTGCGAAATTCTGATCAAAAGAATTAAAAACTGCATATTCAACGACTTCATTTCCCAAGTAGGTCGTACGCTTTAAAAGCCTCTAATTTTAGTCAGTTATCCTCACAATAACCATCGCGAGCAACTATTAGAAAATTCACGAGTAAGCCGTCGCAAGTAGAAACTCCCATAATAACCATATACTTACGCTCAATAAATCAATACCCGCATTTACGCGTCAATAACAGCTTCATACCGAGGTCCGTCAGAAAAGTCAAAACGCAGCTCCGTAACTAGCAAACAAGGTAACAGTAATTATCGTTCATACAGCCGCTATTCAAATCAGTTTACACTCTCATTATTATCTCGGGGCAGCGCGTCTAACGACGTCACGGTGAAAAGTTTAATCAGATCGCAATCACACATCTCGGCGCCTAATCCGAACGTTTATATTCCGAAGCTCCTCGAAGCGATGCGTGATAAAAATAAAAAAAAACGCCCAAATACGGTTAAATGGAAAAGGGCACGAGTCGATTTTTCTTTGTATGCTAATCCACTTCCTCTGCTTCGGGAGCAACTCGTTCGTGCTTTATTAGCGTCGTTAAGTTTCTTTCGATTTCTAAAGGCGCGTTTCGCGAACGGCCAGCTGACACTTGGCGCTGCGGAAGCTTTATATAGCCGGCGGGGAAATTTTATCGCGATTGGACGAGATGTCATGTGTTTATCTTTCTATTTTTTTTTTTTTGGATTTTTACGCGACGGCTAATGGAAACGCGTGCAAAATTTATTGCCAAGTTGCGCCGTTCAAGTACAATTTAGTTTGTGAAATTTTTTTCAGATCAATTTCTGCTAATAGAGCCGCCGAGGAGAATAGAAAGGAATTCGGCCATATTTCATTTTGTCGTAAATGAAACTTTAACGAAGCGAGCTATCTTTACGCTTGATTGAAAAAAAGAAAGTTTCGAGAATAAGGAAGTGCCCGAAGAAGAAGAGAAAGAAAGGCTGTATTTGCATTGCGATCGTAATTGCCTAGAATAAATAAGCATGAAATATTGTTGCAATGATCAATTGAAATAATATAATTGTGTTAGATAGAAAAGGCTTATCGGCATTATATAATTATATCTCTGTTATCCTACTCCATCATAAATAAGTATTGATTAATACGCTCTTTAAACTGCACCGTAGAACAATTCTTTTGAATTTTGAATATCATCAGTTTTGAAATAATATATGTATACAATGATTCACTTAATTAAAACAGTTAATGCATTTTCAAGAAATAAAAAAATATCAAATTTGCTTTATGAAACTTTTTAAGAACTGAATAATTCTTGTCCAGAAAACGACGATTTCACGAAGACACTCTGTAAAATCTTCGCTTGAGTCAATTTCGCACTAAAGCTCTTTTATAATTTAAAATTAAAGGAAAAGCCCAACACCTGCTTATTAAACAACCCCGTATTTTCTTGACACTTGCGTCGCTGCTCCAGCCAATAATTACTCGATCTAAAGCAAACATAATTAAGCACTGTCAACGAGGGCAGCACGACCGATAAGCTGCGGCAAAAAAGAGCCGAGGCAAAAAGAGCCACGGAACCGCAAAGCTGCATGGTTTCACGCGTTCGGACTCGACTTTTCACGCCCAAGTGCTCATCCGCGACGCCGAGCCGCTGTACAGCGAGAAAATTCAATCGAGATCGATCGCAGGAAAGAAAAAGCGAGTCTCGGCGAGAAATCATTTGCATCGGAGGCTTTGAGAGCTGATAAAAAACGGCCTGGCTTGGGAAAGAAAAAAAAAACCTCTGACTTCGGATGGCTGCATTTCGTTTTGACGAAAACTGCTCTCGATTGACACAAGCGGAATTGAAGGAAATTTTAGAGAATACTTATACATATAGTTTACAAAAATATCATATTATATTGAGCAACTTCATTTTCAAATAGCTTCTGTTCAAGACAGTAAAACAAACTTTTAAAAAATGCGTTTTTTTTAAATATTTGTTTTCCAATTAATGTGAATGAATTTTGTATTGAAGAGATTTTTAATGCTCGAGACCAAAATGGAATTTTATTTATGAACGTTCTTTGCACGGTATACTCGAGAAGAATAACGATGTTTATTTCCACGCAAAATACGAATAGGCTTTAAATTAAACTCTCTTAGATTGTGTAGACAGTTTTCCATATATATGCGATCAAAGCCAGTCCGTGCAAACTTAATTAAGTGGCAATGAAACATACATCTTGTTTTAAATGAAAATCCAATTATCGTGCAAATTTCCGACTCACTCTTCATCCCACCAATTACCCGCACTAAACTCTAATATAAAAATTCACGCTCCAATTTTCAGCCACATTTCCCTCGACAAAAAAAAACTCTCTAGCCCTAAAAGCCCGCGCGACTTTCTCCCCCAAAAAAGTGCGCGACAGAAGGAAGAAGCGACGAGTTTCGGGGGCGTTTTCGGCAATTAAACCCTGTAAATGGAGGACGCTTTTGCCGCGGCGACAAACTGCCGTGTAATTGGCCGCGACAGAGGGAAAGGAACAAGAGCCACTATGGCATACAATCAAGTGCTCGAAAGAAAGCCGACAAGTGCCGTCACTTCTTCTAAGGAGATTCAGAGCCGAACGGGACGCAATGCGCGCGAGAACGCGAGACCTCGTCGCGGATTATCGGTTGTTCTGTAGCTTTTACTCTTTATTTAGTTAGGAGGAGGGAAAAAACGAGCGCCGGCGACGAGGCTTCTTTGTAAAACGAGTGCGAAAATTAGAAACGCCGCGAGCCGCTAAGGAAAATGTACTTTTTTCGAGGAGGAAAAGTTCTTCTGGAGAAATGGAGTTTCTATGCAGAGCTACAATTAATTTACCTGCAGTTTTGCATGATCCTTATTATATATCCTCGTGAGTTACTGTCATGAATTAATGAGAGCAAAGTTTCTATCGAATTTTCTTAACTTGATACCTTAATTTCTATGATGATTAGTGTGTAATCGTATGCATTGCATATTAGAAAATGATTTATTTTAATTACTTTCCTTCTAAAAAAGATTCATTTAATTACTATATTACTCCAGGATTTTTAATGAAATATTATAAAAGTGCCTAAACATACTAGTCTCAAAATTATAATCCCGCTACACTTTTTACGATTACCTACACAGTCCAATCATAGGCAGTTCTAATCGTTAACCTAGAAAGTTTTTGTTTACACCGATGCAAAAACAATTCACTCCTCCAGTTTACATAACGACCGCTGCGCAATCCGAATCAATCTCCGCAAAAAGCGACGTCCAATTATTGTCGATTAGAAAGGCTCGAAACTCTCCGGCTAATGATTTAATTAGGACCCGGTAATTGGCTGAAAAGGAGAAAAAAAAAATCCGCGGGACGTCTCGATTGTCGAAGACGAGCTTTTACGGCCAGTGAACACGGCGGCGTAGTCAGAAAAGCGGTTTCGCAACACTTTTCCTCGTGGAAACTTCCTCGCGGTTACGAGTCACGCAGCGTAAAAACGGGATGCGGCCGGCGATCGAGACCCCGTGATATTAATTTCAGTGGCGGAGAGCCGGGAAAGAAGTCGGCGGATCGTTCAATTGTACTCTGTGATGTTAATGCGATTTGTTGATTTTAATGGATTTTGAAAGATTAAGTTGAATACCGGAAAAGCTTGAAAAATTATTTAGCTGAAAATTGGTATCAATTTATATACTTTTATTTATTTTAGTTTAATTTAATCGACTTGATCGTTGTTTACATCTTGGCTTAACATTTTTTTGCTAAATTTTACTTTTACTTTAAAGAGACGTAAAAAGGATTTGAAGCAATGAAAAAAAATGTTTACTCAACTTGTAACCGTGGAAACTTTTTACCAACCAAAAAACTAATCAGAAAACTTTTTATCAAAGAAATTAAAAATGTAAGTATTTAAAAATTAAACCGCAGACAACAGATTTTATTAAATTTCAAACTAATTCCACCGATATATTTCTAAACAAACCTTTCGCATCGGAACAAATAGTTCAAAACTACTTTTGATTACCGCATGCAACTTTGCAATTATCGTAAACCCATTCCATTCACATCAATAACCAAATCGCTGCAATTCACGACAACAATACCCCTCTATCTAAAACAAGCCAGTCGGCAGAACAAAAAGGCCTTACTTTCAAGCGCACTTATTAGCTCTCGGTATAAGTTTCATATCGTCACGCAAGCGCATCTATCGCTCGTTTTCCTTTCGCGTATATCCTCCCACTTCATTGTTCGAACGTGTCGCGATTAGTAGGAGAGAGAGAGAGAGAGAGAGAGAGAGAGAGAGAGAGAGCGGAAATCGCCCGATGATTCGGTCCGATTCCGTTCGGTTGACAGTCGTGACGAATATCCGGGCGGTACTTTCACCGATTGTGAGCCTCCGTAGAGAGCGCCACGAGATGCTCAATTTCCGTCGATACGCTGACCCGGAAAGTCGTTCGCGGGAAAAATTTTAACAGAGCTCTGACGAGATCATCCTGGAAGCTCCGCGATCGACGTCGATTTTTATTCGGTGCGTGTTGGGAGACGAGGAATGGAGAAATTTGCGGCTATAATGTTGTTGACGGGGGTATATATTATTAGTGTTTACGAAGTAATCTGAGTTTTATTTATAGATGCAGAGTAATCGCAGGTGCAAGCATAGTTATTTGCGAAGAATTAATGTTTGTGTTTGGAAGTTTTGATTGGAAAGAGAATTATAATCGTCATGGTTGGATAAAAACATCAATATTTATATCTTCAATATTTAATCAAGAATAATTCATACTAATGAAAAGAATTTACGAACCACTTTCATCTTCTAAACCCATGCAAAATTCTATCAATTTTTATGTGTATTGTGCATTCTTTAAATATTGTAATCTTACAATATTGCAATCTTGCAGTAACAAAACTATAACATATATTTTTAATAAATACAGTATTATGCAGTATTTTAAATATATTTCACAATTTTAGGTTTTCAAAAGTTTTGATAAATAAATATACAGACATTTTCGAATTTTCTTTCGTTTTTCCTTCGGAAACTTTAACGAAACTTTAAATTTCAGCCTTTAGATCCGCTTATTTAATATCAGGAAAGTTTATACTCCTCCTCGAAAATCGCCAATCGCGAATCAAAACATCAAAGAATCTCCAGCTCCTCAATCCACCTTCGCCATCTTCCTCCCTCATTATTCCTCGTTCGCTCCTTGTTCGATTGAAGGCCTCCGAGAGGCTCCCAACCCAGCAGCCGTTGTTCGTACCTGCATGCCGGTTGCGCAATGTGCTTTCTCGCGTAACGCGTTCGCCCACACACACACACACACGCACACACACGCACGCGCGCACACAATCGGCCGCATGTATAAGCTATCTCGCGGGCATTAATAATCAGCCGAAGCGCTTGTAGGTACCTTTTCCTTTTCCTATCGCAAGACTCGGCTCACCGGAAACGTGTGCCAACTCGCGCGACGCGCCGACGAAAATTACGTCCGCCGGGAAAAAATCGAACTGCTTTCGATTAAATGGACTTTCTTTTCTTTCGGATGAGTGCGGGCTTCGGAGGGAAGTTGCTTTCCGATTTTTAGCTAACGGATTTTATTGTATTTTAGCTGTTGGTCTGAATAAGCAAATGCGTCGGGAAGCAGAGATTAATCCTTTCGAATAGAAATTTCTATGCTAGTAATGATGGGTTTTGATATTAAATGTGATAAAAAAAAAACATTCAAATGTAAATATCGTCACGATTTTTTTATTGATAAATCTGTTATGGTTGAGTTTTAGAATACGTAAAGTAGCATTATTACGTACATAACCTGCAGCATAAATCATCAAAATTGTTTTGAATAAAATTTTTACATACTTTCACATCCTGGTATAATTTATAAAATAGACTGTTGAATGTTTTTGATGTCAGATCGATTCTATTGAAAGAACAGTACTCCCTTCTCAACTTGCAGTCGTCAAAACTTTGACTTTTTATTACTAAAATAATGTGTTTCAAAGTTTAAATAAGGAAGAATAAATTTAATACATTAAAAACAAGTTAAAACTGTACATCCTGTCTTGGATATTTCTTCTAAAAAAGTAGAAAAAATAATAGTAACTTATAAACTCAAACTCGCCTCCGCGGCACTACCGTGCCACTGGATGCCTAATAGTTTTGTCCCGGTATTTTAAGTATCTACTAAAGTATGGAATCAAATAAATTTCTGGAAGTCATAAATATGAGAATACGTATTATAATACAAGCGCACGAACATTTCCAAGAGTTGACTTTTTTTTAATTATGGCTACAAAGACAAAAGCACCTTACAGTATTTTCCATTTCATTTTTGTAGTCCAATATATTAAATATACAGGTAATAAAAATAATTACATAAATTACTTAAATACATGATAAAATAACAAACGGTTTCTTCTTCGATCTAGTTTAGGGCTAAATAAATAAATATTATACGGATTGTCGACCTCTTCAGACGATTTATTTTCTGTAAAAATTATAAATTTATACAATAAATCAAATTTCTCACAACGATAAACTTTTGAAAAATTTTTTAACATACAGAAATTAGAGATTACTGTGCACTGAAAAACAGAATTGAAGAACATAATACAAATAATAGACATTGAAAGTAATTATAAAAAAAGATTAATTTCAGAAATGTTACATATACAGAAAAATATTAAATATACTATCAATGATATTAAAGATACTAAATGTTCAGTAATATATATAAGAATAGTTTAGATTTGAAAATAAAGTAAGTTCAATGCTCTTTAAATTTAAATTTGTTTTGATGTTCGAAATATTATAAATACTGTAAATAGGACTGCGATGTGCGATGTGCGATGTGCCTGTGTAGACTCAACTCTCGACTGAGATTATTCACTAATCTCTAATTTCTGTATGTTAAAAAATTTTTCAAAAGGTTATCGTTGTGAGAAATTTGATTTTATTGTATAAATTTATAATTTTTACAGAAAATAAATCGTCTGAAGAGGTCAACAATCCGAGTCGACGAAACGTCACAAAATAAAACTAGTTTTTATTTATTTAGCCCCAAACTAGATCGAAGAAGAAAAGATTTCTTATTTTATCATTATTATGGAGGGCGAAACAAATACTCGATCATTACTTAAATACACATTTTTTAAAAGTAACCAAATATTAAGTGTAAAATTGTTGTACTTTCGAATCTAATATTAGACTAAGATGTCTTTCAGAGCAGTTTTAACATTTTTTTCGCACTAAGCCAGCTGGAAAATTGCGATAACAAGATTCATATCCCGATTAATCTCGAGAGTTACAGATACAAGTTATGAAAGAAAGGAAGCGGCGTCTATTGTGTTCTAGTTCTATTCTATTACTATAATTAATCGTATTTTTCTTGTCATTCATTATTTAACAAGTTTTTATACAAATCTTTGCATTTTGGAATCAAAACCTTCAATTATAGAAAACGCGTTTACAATTTTTCAAATACTTATTCTATTCACTAAGCATTAAAGGGGAGCCTCTTGTAAACGACCTGTTTTTCAATAATTTATTACAAAAAACTGAGAGCGTTTATTTAAATGAGTCAAAGTACATTATACAAAGTGTCCCGAAAAGACCCGATAACTTTTCAGGGTGAAATCAAGGTGGAGAGAGGGAGGAGGGAGGATGGAGGTGGGTGGAGTCAAGGTCAAAGACATGGCCACCGCTCAATTCGTTTTTTGAAATCCTATAACTTTTCTATTTAACTTTTTTTAATAGGATTTCAGCTTGCGGGTCTTTTTGGGACACCTTGTATAACAATAGCTTGTGTGTGGTAAATAAAAATATCGTGCCAAAATATATTAAGAAATCACATTTACAAAAGCGATTAGAAGTGTAATGAAGCGACACCCATCTTTCATCCACGATATTTTTTTCACAGTCGTCTCCTACTTCTCGAAGTAATTCTCTCTACTACTATTTATTTTAAAACAGATTTTAAAACCATTGTAAATATTGATAAATATACATACTGGTCATTTTTAATAGATGTTTTGTAGCAGTTATTTGAAAAATATTAATATCTAAAAATAAATTTTTATATATTTTTTTTAAACATTTTTGATTGCATATATTACAATTTTTCGATACAAATAAATTTTAAATTTATAATATTTTACTGCTTTGCGAAACAAACTGAATTTACGGATGATTTAATGTCCAATTATTATTTTTCAGGTGTAAACTGCCCGAAGAACTGATAAATATGAAAAAGATGTTTTCAATATCTGAAATCAAATCAAGCCTGATTAATCTGTGTGGCCATTTAACGATAAATTTCATTCATTATTTATCATTAGCAAAAAAGTTAAATGCAAAGAGTGAAAAAAAATTCAGTGATTAAATACTTAAAATTTTTAACTGTATCTTGACTAAACTCCAACTAAGAAATTTCTTGACATGTAAAATATCAAATATGAAGCTTTCATACCTGAGCAAATGTATCTATAGAGAGTTCAAATAATTTTCCACCGCTTAAAGTCAAAGGATTCTGTGTATTTGCTATTATAAACATTATTGCTTTAATTTCTTTAGGCTCCGCGTTGTACCAGAGAGTACTGTATATCATCTCGGTTATCGATTCTCCCTAAAAAGGAGACAAAAAATGTACAATTGTATAAGCCGTTAATGAGAGGTAAGAGTATTGAGCATTGAATTTAAAATAAAATCAATTAAAAATAGTTATGTCTTGGGACATAACAAATAATTATTGATTTTGATTTAAAAAGTACTTTATCACGAAGATACTGTCCAGCGATGCAAAAGACAAAGGCTTGCGAAAGCATTGCCATAATGTACATGACGAATTTTAATAAAAGTATGATATTAGCATTTTCCATAGCCTGAAAATTCGATAAAAAATAGTGTTGCTTGAATGTTAAATTGGTTTTTCTAAAATTTTATTAAACTTCTTACATACTGTTATGACTACAAATCCTGTCACGCAGATAATGATATTACTAAAGACAATTTGCAACAGCGATATATAATTGTAAGCAGCATCAATCTTGTCTACCAGAAGTAAAATATGTAAATGTTCGCTGATCACACGCCTCAAATTTGTGTACTTTGTTCTTTCACTTTTATCAGTCGTTTCAATACAACTATCGGAATATTCTTCTATGTAACCTTTTAGTAAATGAACTCGTGCCGTAACATGTAAAATCTGAATCAGCAGTAAAAATAGTAAATATTGTAATAATTTACATAGAACTAGTATACGTTTATGGAAACCTAAAATGACAAGATTTCTTACGTAAGCCAATAAAAGCGATTTGCTTAAAGTATCAACAGCGATTATTAAAAATCCTTGAATTATCTGCATGACGTTCAGGCATTCATAATTTGGCGAATTGTGATAATCGAACGGATAATGTGACTGGAATAACAATTGTCTGGCTTCGGGGGGTTTATTAATATAGGTCGATATTAAATCTGGATAATAAAACAAAACAGCGCTCAAGTACAAAGCAATATCAAATGTACAAAATAAACTGCAATAACGAGCAAGAATTTTCCATTCGTCTGGTATTATTTCTCGGTTCCAATCGTCAATTATATTTCGCAATAAATCTGTCATATATCTGTTATGAAAAAAATGTTATCTTTATATTTAGTGCAATTATTATAATAATTTAAAAAAATAAGAGGTAATTTTATCATGGAAAATATTTAATCATCTAATATGGATACTATTATATCTGTAATTAAATATGCTGAGTTATTTGATTGGATCGTTACTGCTAACCTGCATAGAACCATCAAAGAGACATTTCCTAGTGCGAATGATGAATTTAAAGTTGATGATACAAGTACTTGTAATGAATAATAAAAGCCACAGATATTATATAGGTTGATATAAAATTTCGAAATGCAAAAGTGAAAAATGGACAAGTGGATTTTCGACTTCCCGCGTTGACTTAAAAATCCTGTTTTTCTCCTACAAGAAAGAGGCCTTTAAAATGAAATTGTGAAAATTCACTTGCCTAATTTTTATGGAGCATTTCCTTTAAAAAAAGACAATATACAATCGATATCTGACGTTTTTACATTCAACATACATTTTTCAGTGTGAATACTGAAAACAATACTGACTTTTAAGGGATTAAATAACATTATTTACAAAATACGTGATGTGCAATAAATGGTGAAACTTCGCATGAATTAAGGAGTAAAGATAGTCAAATTGGCCCGGATACCCAATCTGGCCCACCCCTTGAGGATGTCAGCCTATACGATTTCAATGATGAATCTAAATTGAGGCATTTGCAGTAAACTCAATGGAATTTGTGTTTAATTTGCTGTACCTTGTTTCTGATATAGCGCAAAAATTTGGCTGGTACCAACTTTCAGCACTGCCATTATAGAATCGAGATTGACTAGCTTTATTTAGAGATCTTTGGTTCACTCTATTTAAACACGAATAAAAAGCAAAAACTATGACTTGCTCATAAAATATTCAAATTTAAAGTATCTAAAATGCAATATAATATTATAATAAATATTTGTGTTACGTCCTTAGATGTATCTTTTCTTTATTTTAAGCCTTATAAATAATAAGGCCGTCATCTCCAACAATCCAAATTTCATCAGTGACAAATTGAAATTTTTAATTTGTTGAAACTTTAAATTAAGAAGTCAAAACACAATTGTTCGACTCGATTTCGCAAATCACGCTTAGCAAAAAGAAATCAATTAGGCATTGTCAAAAAGTGCGACATCTCCAAATTAGGAGGTGCCGTCGATCATTTTTACATTAAAAAAACCGCTGCCAAGTCATTGGCAGTTAGCTTCCTCCTAACTAATTTATTGTTCCATTATTATCTCGTTTTTATTATTATTTTAT